>JAFEMH010005430.1:0-163356 GCA_022495995.1 Adenophora triphylla var. japonica
ATTCTTCTCTCCCAAAATCAGCCAGGCGGCGTCTCCCTGCATCAAACCCGTTGCGGCACCTCCCAGCGCGTCTTCTCATTCTCGAAATTTGAAGACGATGCGGGTGAAGACCACTAAATCAACAGCAACCAGCAAAGAATCCTGCGTTTTAGCTGCCCGCCCTCCCGATTCTGGCGGCGAATTCTTTTGGCCCACGGCGTGCTGGCTCAGCGACGATCTTTGGCGCTAGCCTAGAGGCGTGGCCAGATGATTGGATTTGCATTTGTTTGGTTTTGTTTGGGAATTTGAATCGGAACCGATTCATGCTATTTTTCAATGCCGATTCATGTAATTTTGAATGCAGAGTTCATGTAATTTTTGAATGCCGGTTAATGTATTTTTGAATGCCGGTTCATGTAATTTTGAATGCCATGTAATTTTGAATACGGATTCATGTAATTTTGAATGCAGAGTTAACATGTTTTTTGAATACCAGTTTCATGTTTTTTTGAATATCGGCAAAAATAATTATCGGTGTTTTTAAGTGCCAGAATTATATGCATTTTTGAGTGCCGATAAATGTGTTTTTAAATGCCGGTCCGTGTACTTATTTTTGAATGCCAATGCTTTTGTTTTTGAGAGCCGAGCAAAAATATTAGTGTAACAAAGTGCCGGTGTTAGTATTAACGAGTGCCAAGTGTGAAGATTATCATTCATGTGTATAAAAGTGCCGTATAAAAGTGTCGGTGCCAAGTTTAATTCAAATTTTGCTAGTGCCGGTTTACAATGGCACTCTTAGATGATGCTGTTAATATTTTCAATGCTGGATCATTTATTTTGTGTATTTTGTGTTGACACGTGGCTGGCATTGACACATCATGGCACTGGTAGTTATTGTGACAATGCATGGCACTAGAGGAAACACGGCAGGGAAACTCATAAGTTACGAAAATGCCACTTAGTTTGTTTTGAATAATAATGCCGCTTTTAAAAAATACGTTTTTCTTATCTTAAGAAAAACTAGTTTTTTATAAGACCAACTCTTTAATGTATAAGTTTAATTAATAATTAATTTAATTTAAATAAACGAAAACAAATATGTTAGGTTTATATACAACAATTATAAAAAGTGAGACGATAATTTTGATATAAAATATTTAAATAAACTTATTATATTTATTTACAATTAAATAAACTTATTGAATTTATTTTAATGTATAATTATTAATTAACTAAACTTATTGAATTTATTATGAATCAAATTACTCGGGATGTTGGATTTAATTTTCAAAGGACTAAAACACAAAATGAATTAAAAGGAGCTAAAACACTGAAATGAATGATTTTTATGGACCAAAAATTTGAATTATTGGGGAATTTAATTTTCAAAGGACTAAAAAACAAATGAATTAAAAGGCCTAAAACACAAATGATTGTTATTTATGGACCAAAAACACTGATTTATTGGATAAAAATGAATGAAATATAGAGGACCAAAGAAATGCAGAAATATCGGCGAATAAGAACTTGCCACGTGGCGAGCTGTGGAGCTTAGAATTTCTTACTGCTTTAATATTATATATGGATTTCATCGTACTTCGATACTCCCTCTACTCCAGGCATGTCATATTTTCCATTTTAATTGTCTAAAAATAAATGTTGCATTTTCATATAAGAAAAAGTGACTTGATACTATTTTTAATATTATACTGAAGTAATGTACAAAGCTAGTAAAACATCTCTTAGTCAAAACTCGTTCACATGTCATTAGCGACATTTATTCAGGTTAAATCAACCTCTGACTTACTCATTACAAGTGAAAGTAGAATAAACTTAAAACCTAAAGGAAAAAAAATGCAAATTTAGTATCCCAAACTATAGGGTTTGTTTGCGTAAACTAGTTTTCGTTGCAAATCACAAGGAACCACATCTGTGTGTATTTGGATGCTCGTTTAAGGTACCAAATGCTAACGACATCCATTTTTTCAGTTAAATTGACATGTGCAATGCATGTGACCCGTTTTTAAAGGATAAACAGGAAAATCAACAAAAAATCATGTTAAACAACTATCAAGTATCAAGGTTCTAAGTGTAAATCTAAAAAGTAAAATGTGGACAATTAATTTTTAATAAAAATATATAAAAAAATAAATTAAAAAAATCATATCTTTTGTTTAATAAATATTATTATTTTATAACATCCTTCAAAAATTATATTAGATAAAATGTGATAAGTATTTTCTTAATTATAAATTATTATTTTACATTTTCAACTTAATTCATCAGGTGCAATAAAAAATAATAATTAATCCGTTACGTTAAAAATCTTCTTTCTTTATAATGAAGTTTTTTTATAAGCCCCTATTTCTATTTTTTCTAATTTTCGTTTTTCTATTTCTCTTTTCTCTCTTTTTTTTTTTTTTTTTTACTTTATCATATCATAATATCATATAAAGTCACCCCACCAATACCTAACATAACCCATCACCACCGCACCGTTCATCCATGAAATTCAAAAAGAGGGTTACTATATAAACCCCCAAAACCTATGAGTAAACCCCATATGAATCAATTACAAAAATGTCATTGAGGTTAATTACTTTTTTACCCCTTTGTTCATCTTCTCCCATTCACTCCATTCACCACTCTCCCCCCCAACCCCCATTTCCAGCCCCTTACTTTCTCTCTCTATAAAAAAAAAATAAAAAAATCTCATTCTCAAAATTTTAACATTTTGTTTAAATCAAAATCAAGAATCATGGATGAAATGAAAATCTTTGTTCATCTTCTCCCATCACTCCATTCACCACTCCCCCCACCCCCATTTTCAGCTCCTTACTTTCTCTCTCTATCAAAAAAAAAAACCATTCTCAAAATTTTAACATTTTGTTTAAATCAAAACCAAGAATCATGGATGAAATGAAAATCTTTCTTTACTATATCACTATATAAATGTGATTACATTTTACATTTAGAAATCAAACTAAAAAAAAAAGGAAATTACCAGAGTCGGCCATCACCTGCCGACTTTGGGCTTAAAATTCGGTCACACCCGGACGACTTTCGGCTTAAAAGTCGGCCACTACCTACGATTCTAGGAAAAAAATCAACCACACCCGGCCGACTTTTTGTAATTTTTTTCACCACACCCGGATGACTTTTTAATAAAAAGTCATCCACCACTGGCCGACCCCTTGTTTTTTCATAAAATTCACCTAATTTTTTTTTAAATTATACTCCAAAAATCATTTTCATGAGCTAAATAAGTCATATAATTTTTTTAAAAATTATACTCCAAAAATCATTTGCTCTTTTTAATCTTGTCTTGAATATATATATTTTTTTAAAAAAAAATTATGTATATAAATTTTAGAGTATAATTTCAATAAAAATTATAATTTCTTTTAGGTATATGACTTATTTAGCTCATACAAATGATTTTTGAAATATAATTTCAAAGAAATTAGGTGAATTTTATGAAAAACAAGGGATCGGCCGGTGGTGGATGACTTTTTTCCCAGAATCGGCCGGTGGTGGCCGACTTTTAAGCCAAAATTCGGCCGGGTGTGGCTGACTTTTAAGCCCAAAGTCGGCAGGTGGTGGCCGACTTTTTCCGTCGGAGTCGGCGGGTAGCGGCCGTCCCCTATTTTTTCATAAAATCCCCCAAAATTTTGTTCTCATTTGAATGAAAGTGAGTGTCCCTATTTTTTCATAGAGAGAGGAGGAGGAGCCGAAAAAAAAAGAAGAGGTTTTGGGTGCTAGGAATAATTGATCGGTGGGAAGAGAGTAAATGGGTGTGGGTGTGTGTGGCTCTCTCTCTCTCTCTCTCTCTCTCTCTCTCTAGGCTGTAAATGAAATGGGTGTGGGTGGGTGGGTGATTTTTTTTTTTTGATAAGTATTAAATGAATAGAAGGGTATAAGGAAAAAGATGGGAATTTGTTTACATTTATTTAAGGTGTTTTTAAAAATGGGATTTACTCATAAAATTTTGGGATTTATTTAGTAGCCCTCATTCAAAAAATCAACTACCCATTTACAAACAAACCCCCCCATATCCAAATTTATAAATATATCCATAACTAAACATCAATTCAAACAAAAAAAAAAATCAAAACCAATAAAACACTTCTTAACTCATAAATTTGAAGAAAAAAAATCAAAAACCCACCAAAACATTATTCAAACTCACAGTTTTGATTAAAAGGAGAAAATGTTTCTATAGAGAAAATTGAATTGAATTGAAATTGAAGAACAAGATCTGATTTCAAAATGAAAATAGATCTAATTTAAAAAACATATCTTGTTTAAAAAAAAAAAAAAATCAGATTTAAGAATCCGAAGAGAGCAGGCAGAGGGGAGAGAAGACAGAAAGGGAAAAGCTAAGATCTGATAGAAGTTTCAGATTCGGGGAGATTGGAAGGAGTGGAGGCGGCTATGGAGTGGGAGGGAGTAGGGGCGGCTACGGAGGTGGGAGGATGGAGGTGCGTCCCGGGTGGTGGGTGGAAGAGGGATGAGAAGGTCATGAGGAATGAGAGTGAGTTGCATATTGTACATGTTAATTTAACTGAAAAAATGTGTCATTAGCCTTAGATACCTTAAATAAGCATCCAAAACAGATGAGATACTGTAATTGCAACGAAAATTGGTTTAGATATGAAAACCAAACAAACCCTATAGTTGGGGTACTATATTTGAATTTTTTTCAAAATTAAATAAGTTGAAGAATTTTTCCGGGTACTGACAACTTTTCAGAAAGGCAACTTCATTTCCCTACAAGCAAACATGTACCCACAAAACACTAAAATTTAACATGAAAAATAGGGGACATATTGGGTTTTGAAACAGAACAGACCATCACACATTAATCAACAAAAGCAAAGACTCCCAAATATGAGGTGCATAAGTTGAAATACTTCACAAAAAAGTACTTGACATTACTTGATGATAGTACTAAACTCTGGGGACCATATACGAGTCATGTTAAAGTAAGAAACAAAGAGACATCTAGAAGTATTTGATTACTCTTGCAAGACCAGAAGACGCTCAAACATACGGAGTACAATAATTCCCCAGCTAATTCCAACTACGTCTTCTCTAGGCCACCAGAGTGCTTGCAGTGGTGGACTCGCTGCAAATATAAGAAAGTTTGCAAGTATTACAATCCAAGCATAAAAAATTGATTAAAGGGCAGCAGGAACCCATATCATAATCATGTATTGTTGCCTACGATAATAATAATATATAAAATATTATGCACAGCATGTATCCTATCCTAATCTTAACCAGTTAGGTGAACAAAACAATCATACATAAAACTAAGTACTCCCTCCGTCCCAAAATAAATATCGCATTTGACTTGTAAACATTTTTAGAAAGGTGTTTTATTAGTTTGTACATTGCTTGTATACTGATAAAATTGAACTAAGACTACTTCATTATTTAGAAATATGGCATTTGTTTTGGGACAAACCAAAAAGGAAAGTAAAACATTCATTGTGGAATGGAGGGAGTAACTGATTCAAGAACTATCAGGGCAGAAAACCTACTATTTCCAGACAGGTGGGAGCTTCTTGGTCTTCTTGTAGTAACGAGCCAGTCGGTGAATCCTGCTCTCAACAAGGATCAACCTAAATTTGGAATCCTTGTCCTTCCTGTTCCTCTCCAAATGCTTTCTGATGGCAACTGCCTTCTTGATAAGATGGTAAAGGTCCTCCGGAATTTCAGGAGCAAGCCCTATCAAAAAGAAACAAGTAAGATCAATTAGCCATCCAAAACCCAAAAAAATTACCAACAATAACGTGCCAAGGCGTCCAAAAAACCAATAATATGACTATCGATCTTGAGCAGTATTCTTACCATGGGCCTTTAGTATCCTCAAAATCTTGCTGCCGGTGACACTCCTCACCTGAGCAATCCCATGAGAATCACGAAGAATAACACCAATTTGAGATGGAGTTAGACCCTTCTTGGCAAACTTGCAGATGTTTTCCTCAACCTGAGAAACAAGAATAATACAACTATCAAACCAATATGCATCTAAGCAAACATGATTCTTTATTCAGTAAACATAAACCCTGTAGTTAAGAAACAATGATTTTACCAACAATATTATCTCATTACTGAACAGCTGTAAAAAGTTTAACTTTAGACTACAAAAGTCAATATATTTCCGCCCTTTCACTGGAAACATATTGAACAAAGACATCAAGCCAAATTACTTAAATGCCACACTGTAAGGACTATAATTGTTGTACACTTTTACTTGCATTCCAAATAATGTTAGCAGCAGTGCAGCACCAAACGTAAGACAATCAATAAAATGACCAAGGAACTAAGGAGTCAAAGGCCATCTAAAGGAAATTAATCTGAATTTTCTTAAAGACCATAACTCCAACATTTTATGCTTAGGTTACAGATGTTGACCATCGGTCCGTTGCAAACTCTAGTAGACAGTCTAACCACATCCAGCATTTCATTCTTATCATATATGTGGAGTACAATTTTCTTCTATACAACGTAGGAGTGCGGAGCCAAATATTTTCTTAAATGGGTCAAAAAAAATTCAAATATAGAATATTACCTAATTTTTAGTATAAAGGGGGTAAAAATTATAATTTTAATGGTAAAATACAATTCCTATAAATTTTCCTAGTACAAACTGGTACATTTTTGACAGGAAATGGGAGCAAAATAGTAATTTAATTGTAAAATACAATTCCTACAAATTTTGCTAGTACAAAAGTGGTACTCACTTTGTCCCAAAATGAATGACCGTCTGAAAATTTTCTTTTAATGATTTTTTTTCAACCTTTTTTAGTTCATTATGTTATCAAAAAACTAAAATTTTGAACGTGAATAGCAAGAATATTTATGATTTTTTATCTATTAACAAAATCCTTTTCAAAATGACACTTAAATTCATAATGCTCATTCATTTTGGGACAGAGGGAGTACATTTTTAAAGGAGAAGGGCAGCAGCCCCATATGGCAAAGGTTGGGTCTGCCAGTGCATCGGAGTGCAGAAAATTCCTTACGCAGCTAATACTAATGGTGCAGTGCAATCAAAATTAGAGAAGCAGCATTGATAAGACACTCTCTAACAACATTGGAATGAAATAAGACACTCGCTGAGAAGTAGCAAACGAGTGTTCTAGGTTGATACAGTATTACTTTTTTAAAAAATAACTAAGAAAAGAGAAATCAGTGGGAATTTGATCGAAAATCTCATCAAAAATAATTAAATTGCAAATCTTTAATCAAGAGGGTGGAGTCCTTACATCCTGAGAAGAGATCTTCAACCAAGAGGGTGGAGTCCTCTTGTACGGCAAAGCTGATGCTGAAATACCCTTACTGTTCAATGCATAATCAATATTAATTATGTTTGTTAATACAATCATCTACGTACATCTAGCTATCCGCAAAAACACACATAATTCTGTTAAATTTACCAAAAAAATCTACTTTAATTAGCCCTATTAATTTATGCATTTCATCGAATCTATATATAACCTTAAATCTATACGTAAGTTTATATAAACGAATAATTCGTAAATACAGATCTATATATGAATTCTTATACACAGATAATTCACAGAAAAGTAAGTATCTGACCCTCTGCTGTGCATGCGACCCATGGTGGTGACCGGCAATGAGAAGGGCGACGCTGCCGCTCCGCTGCAAGTACAAAACTGCAAAACCCTAACGCTGCTACTGGAGGCGGAAAACTTGCGAATAAATTTGATTTGTATAGTCTGATTAATTTGGGGGTTGGTTTTGGGCTGGGCTTACCTACGGCCCATTAAACTGAATTCTCACTTATTAGAGAAGTATTTATCTTTTTGCAGTGTACCTAAAAAAAAAAAAAAAAAAGGTTTACTAAATAAACCCCAAAATTCTATGAGTAAACCCCATTTCTAAAAATACCCCAAATAAATGTAAACAAACCCTCATCTTTCCCCTTATACCCTTCCATTCATTTAATACTTATCAAAAAAAAATCACCCACCCACCCACACCCATTTCATTTACAAGAAGAAGAAGAAGAAGAAGAAATCAGTTGAAGACCCACACACACCCACATCCATTTACTCTCTTCCCACCGATCAATTATTCTTAGCACCCAAAACCTCATTTTTTTTTCGGCAACTCCTCTTCCTCTCTCTATGAAAAAATAGGGACACTCACTTTCATTCAAATGAGAACAAAATTTTGGGGGATTTTATGAAAAAATAGGGGTCGGCCGCTACCCGCCCATGACTCAGACGGAAAAAGTCGGCCACTACACTGCCGACTTTGGGCTTAAAAGTCGACCACACCCGCCGAATTTTGGCTTAAAGTCGGCCACCACCAGGCGATCTCACGGGAAAAAAAGTCATCCCTTATGGCTGGCGATCCTTGTTTTTTCATAAAATTCACCTAATTTTTTTGAAATTATATTTCAAAAATCATTTGTATGAGCTAAATAAGTCATATACCTAAAAGAAATTATAATTTTTATTGAAATTATACTCTAAAATTTATATACATAATTTTTTTAAAAATATATATATATTCAAGACAAGATTAAAAAGAGCAAATGATTTTTGGAGTATAATTTTTAAAAAAATTATATGACTTATTTAGCTCATGAAAATGATTTTTGGAGTATAATTTCAAAAAAAATTAGGTGAATTTTATGAAAAAATAAGGGGTCGGCCAGTGGTGGATGACTTTTTATTAAAAAGTCATCCGGGTGTGGTGGAAAAAATTACAAAAAGTCGGCCGGGTGTGGTTGATTTTTTTCCCAGAATCGGCCGGTAGTGGCCGACTTTTAAGCCGAAAGTCGTCCGGGTGTGGCCGACTTTTAAGCCCAAAGTCGGCAGGTGATGGCCGACTCTGGTAATTTCCGTTTTTTTTTAGTTTGATTTCTAAATGTAAAATGTAATCACATTTATATAGTGATATAGTAAAGAAAGATTTTCATTTCATCCATGATTCTTGGTTTTGATTTAAACAAAATGTTAAAATTTTGAGAATGATTTTTTTTTTTGATAGAGAGAGAAAGTAAGAAGCTGAAAATGGGGGTGGGGGGGAGTGGTGAATGGAGTGATGGGAGAAGATGAACAAAGATTTTCATTTCATCCATGATTCTTGATTTTGATTTAAACAAAATGTTAAAATTTTGAGAATGAATTTTTTTTTTTATAGAGAGAGAAAGTAAGGGGCTGGAAATGGGGGTTGGGGGGGAGAGTGAAGAATGGAGTGAATGGGAGAAGATGAACAAAGGGGTAAAAAAGTAATTAACCTCAATGACATTTTTGTAATTGATTCATATGGGATTTACTTATAGATTTTGGGGGTTTATATAGTAACCCTCCTAAAAAAAGGTTATCTTTTGCAGTTTTTCTTTCTTAGTAAAGTAAAGATTAATGTTTTAAAAAAAATAAAAATAATAAAGTAAAGATTAAGTTTAAAAGGAAAAAACACCACAAATTTCAAAAATCTTAGGGCAAATTCAATGTGCATGCACTATATCACCTAATTCACCACTATTCTCGCTCCTAACATGCATCAAATCTTACACCAAATTTTGTACGTTTTGCTTCCTGCGATTTCAAAAATTACACATTGTTAATTAAATAAATTAAATCATATTTTTGTAACTTATGAATCGTGTATTACTTGCGTGTACCTTGTTAAAATATAATTATTTTTATTTTCTTTTGCACAAATTAAAATAGATTGATTTGGGATTATAAATAATAATGAGTTGGTCTTATAAAAAACTAGTTTTTTCTTAAGATAAGGAAAAACATGTTTTCAAAATAAACGGTGGCAATTTTGTAATTACTGGCAACCATGTTCAAAATAAACGGTGGCATTTTCGTAATTAATGGTTCCCCCGTTTATGCCAGTGCCTGTTTAACAATCTGCCAGTGTGACAAAGTGCCAGTGCATATGTAACAAAGTGCCAGCGAAAAAGTGCCGTACCGGTTTAACAAAGTGCCGGTGTAAGCGGTGCGACACTGTTAAACTGAAACTGACACTTTTTACACGGGCACTTTTAAATACATGAACTGGCACTCTTCACACTGGCACTCTGTTACACCAACACTGACACTTTGTTACACTAATATTTTTCTGGCTCTCAAAAATACAAGCACTGACATTCAAAAATACATGGACTGGCATTTGAAAACACATTTACTGGCACTCAAAAATGCATATACTGGCACTCAAAAACACTGATAATTATTTTTTCTGATATTCAAAAAAACATGAACTGGCATTCAAAAAAACATGGACTGTCATTCAAAATTACAAGAACTGGCATTCAAAAAATACATTGACACTCAGTTACACACTTACTGGCACTCTATTATACACTAACTGGCACTCCAAAATACATGGACTGGCACTCCAAAACACATACACCGGCATCTAATTACCCAGTCCACAAATGCATCAAATTCTCAAACTGGTACTCAAATTAACATGTACTGGCACTCGAAAAAACATAGACTGGCATTCAAAATCAATTAAACTGGGCATTCAAAATCAAACAATCCTCAAAATTCCAATTTATCAATCCTCTCTGTTCGAGTGACAGCCATTGAAGCTAGGGTTTTCTAACTCAACCTTTCAATTCATCAATGGAAATGCGAAGTTGGAGAAAATGAGAAAATCAAACAGTTTGATGAAGATCGACGCCGGTGAACATGGAGATCTCCGAGATCGCCTTCAACACCGGTGCTCAATTAGATTTGGTTGAGGTCGATTTGAGAGAGGAATTGGGAGAAGGAATTGGTTTGGCGAGGTCGCCGGCCGGAGGGAGGAGCTTGGGTATTCTGGTTCTGCGTATAGATAGAGAGATTATGGTTCTGCGTAGGCGTAGAGGAGGAGAATGTGTTTGCGTTTAGTGAGAGAAAGTGAGAGAGAGAATGAGCCGCCCCTTTTTTAAAACACGTTTTTTGTTAAGTTAACAAAAAACGCTTTTTTTTATAAGTTTTTGGCAATAATAATTTATTAGTGAAAATATACAATAAAATAAAGTGTGTGGTGGCATTTTTGTAGTTAACTAACACTTTTTAAAAAATAGTGATATTGTTTTTCTGTGTCGGGTCTAGTGTTAAAGTGTGGGTGTTTTTTTAGTGCTGGTGTTGATGTTAAATAATGCATCAGTGTGTTAAAAAAGTGTCACGATAAAAAAATGCCAGTTTCAGTTATAGAGAGTACTAGAGGTGTTAATAAGTTATTTACAAAAATGTCATCACGCTTTTTCAAAAAAAATGTTTCAGTTAATTATAAAAATGTCAATGCGCATTTTTAAAAACTATTTTTTCCAAATTGATACGAAAAATTGGATTTTTCTAAGATTTTGACTAACTAATAAAACATAAATTCAACTAACAACATGAAAAGAAAAAATCTCATAATTGAAAAACAAACAAATAAACATAAATTCAAATAACAACAAGCAATTTATTATTCTAGCATTCCAGATCCATCTCCACCGTAACCATCCGGTCCATCTCCACCAAGGTTACCGAATCCTTCTCCACCAAAACTTCCAAGGAATTGGCCAAAAAGGCTTCCTAATGGTGGTTGTGATCGTTAGTATTGCTATGCTCTTTTGATGGTGGTTGTGATTGTTGGTATTGCTATATTCTTTTCAGTTTAATGATAGCTTGTTTGTTCAGGTTGGACATGAACATATGAACATGAATGTTTGTTCTAGCTGCAAATATTAAGTGTTAATTTAAATATTTAGATCTATAAAATAAAAAAAAATAGAAATTTAATGAAATACTTTCAAGGTATGTGAGGTGCTAATAGTGATATTAATGTGTTAGAATCTACATTTTTGTTTTCCAATTTCTCTCAAAGGTATTGATCCTCCCGCACATTATGTTATGCAAGAAAAAAAATTATAATATGGATTTTATCTAGCATGGTCTACTTTATTGCAAACTCTCCATGGGTCGTGTGATCGAAAGAAACAATATTTTACTAGAAAACACGAGACATATAGGAAAGATGTGAATCATGCATTTGTAGTTTTACAATCACAATTTTCAATTGTCGTAGGATCGGCACACTTTTGGTAGGATCGGCACACTTTTGGAATAAAGATGTACTACATGATATAATAAATGTTTGCATTATCACGCACAATATGATAATCGAGCAACGTGATCTCAATACAAAAATTTTAGATGTGTCCGAAAGCACAAGCTCCAACAATTCAAATGTAAACTAATGAAAAAATATGTTTTCAAGAATTCTTCGCTCGCCGTAGAAAAAACAAAGACAAGAATGCACATATTGAACTCCGTAAAGCTTTAATTTATTTGTATGTAATTTTATTGAGTATGCCTTTTTAATTTCATCTTTTCGCTTTCTTTGAATAATATATGAATGATAAATTTTATTATATGCACAATATGATAATCGAGCAACGTGATCTCAATACAAAAATTTTAGATGTGTCCGAAAGCACAAGCTCCAACAATTCAATGTAAACTAATGAAAAAATATGTTTTCAAGAATTCTTCGCTCGCCGTAGAAAAAACAAAGACAAGAATGCACATATTGAACTCCGTAAAGCTTTAATTTATTTGTATATAATTTTATTGAGTAAGCCTTTTAAATTTCATCTTTTCGCTTTCTTTGAATAATATATGAATGATAAATTTTATTATCTATTGTTTAAATTTTTATTATATTTAATAAAAAAAATAGTCTTTTAGACTAATAGTCTTTTAGACTAATTTTATTATCTATTGTTTAAATTTTTATTATATTGAGGTAACGTCTTGACTTACATCTTGGACTAACGTCTTGAAACTGTTTGTTGTATTTTTCTATTTTTCAGGAACAAATTTATAAATAAAATAACTCATACGACTGCATGGACTTGGTCAAATGACAATACAACGGTCTCTCCATCAACTAAGGGATAACAGCTGATCTTCATCAACACATGCCGAGATTCTAGGTGAAATATCAACATGGCATTCAAGTTGTTATTTTTCAGTTACAATCACGTCTATATATTACTCTTAGAAAGCACCTGTATTCACGTTAGGCACATACACGCTATCACTTACTCTCATACTGCACTTGTACTCGAAAACTATCAAGATCAATAATACTTTTTTGGTTTAGGTAGGCTTCTCCAAAAGCCTCCCGAGGTTTTTCCCCACCAACGATTGTTTAAAGGGTTTCCTCGTTACATGTTACATCTTGGTGTCCATCTTGCTTGAGAATTATATTTCATTTGTGCCCAAATATCCTTGATAAGATAAATTTAATTGTTGAAATTTGTCCAAAACAATTTGACGCCGTCTGTGGGAATTTTGGTTTTTTAGATTCCAATCAAGATGAGCAATCCGACTTCAGCTATGTCTACCCCCATCATCACGACTGGGGCAAGAACCAGTACGTCAAGCTTGCCTATGCTGTCTGACGTGCATTCACTTGTTGGCTCTGGCGCTATCATATCTCAAACCCAAGGGCTCAACCTAGGTGGATCCTCATCCATGACGCTGCCGGGAATTTCCCTAGAAGTTATAACTACCATGACATCTATGATGCAACAATTGAAGGACCAGATTGACGGGCAGCAACATACCAATCGGATGATCTTTAATCACATCGATAGATTACGCCATGATTTATCATCTTCAGGGCGCAGCACTCCGATAGTCAGCATGCCGGAGACTTCGCCTTTGCAGCCTAGGACTCTTTTCTCAGTTGATGGGACGAGTGTAAGAGGTGGTCAAGGAAACATGTCCATGTTCAACACCGTTCAGATTGAAAGCACCACCATTACGTCCAACCCGGTGCCGTTATCAACAGGCTTCACCTTTGCAACCCCACCTCTAATGGGGCAAACAGAAAGTTTTAATACATTCAATACTCCTTTCAATCCTTTAGTTGTCACTAACCCTGTTGCAGATACCACCCTTGCAAGGGAAGTGCAGCAGCTCAAGGACATCCTCATGAAGGTTTCCAGGAGTCACCTTGCCCTTCAACCAAGCATCTCCTACCAGCCATCATGATTCGCGCTTTGTTCCTGCTATAGCTGGGGTGGAGATCCCCAAGAGATTCCAAGTACCTCCCATGAAGCAATACGATGGCACAACAGATCCTGCAGAACATATAGCCCTGTATCAAGAGAAGATTGACATCATTAGCATTCCCCCACATCTTAAAGAAGTTTGCTTGTGCAGGGGTTTTGGATCCACCTTATCCGGTCCCGCCTTGATGTGGCTGACTAATCAGCCTATGAACTCCATCTCCTCCTACTCTCAATTAATTAACATGTTTCTTAACCAATTTTCTTGCAATCGTGTGTTTGAAAAATTAACAAGTGACCTTTACAGGATTGTGCAACAACCTGACGAAACTCTAAAAGATTACGTGTTCGGGTTCAACAAGGAGGTCGTAAGCATTCCTCACATTGACGTGTCGACTGCAACAGAAGCTTTCAGGATGGGCCTGAAGAGAGAATCACCATTCTACCAAGATCTTGTCATGTTCCCGTCATGGAGCCTAGAAGAAGTCAGGACGAGGTTCGTTCGTTTCATCAGGCTGGAAGAAGATGAGATGATTCATGGCAAGGCGTCGAAGAAGACGCCTACATATGAGCATCCTGACTGGAAGGCAGGCTCATCCCATCATCGATATAATAGGGGAAAACCCTACTCTAAAACTGACTCTTCTAAAATTAATGTTGTAGAAGAAGATGATGATGAAGATGATACAACTTATCCTAAGATCAGTGATTACTGTTTTTCTGTTGACGTTTCAGGCCTCCTACATGCAATGGATAATTTAGGTGGCAAGGCGAGATGGCCAAAGGCAGCTGACAAATCATCATCCTGGAAGGAAAAATCAAAATGGTGTGCTTACCATGAAGATTTTGGTCATACCACTGATAATCGCATCGCTTTGAGAAAAGAAATTAGTTACTTGCTTTCAAAAGGAATCCTCAAAGATTTGCTGGGGAAAAGAAAAGGACGGGCTGAAACAGAAGAAGCCATCGCTGATGCTCCATCTTCACCTCCTCCTGCAACTAAGGTAATCAACTTTATCACAGGTGGTTCAGACATTTGAGGCACCACGTATTCCGCAGCAAAGCGTCATGCAAAAGATTCCAAGAAGGATAAGATGGAACTACCAACTAGACATCCAGATCACCCACCAGGAGAACAAATTATTTTCGATGATGACGATAAAGAAGACGTCTTAGATCCACATCATGATGGTCTAGTCGTCACCCTACAGATTGCCAATTGCAAGGTGAAGCGCATCTTAATCGATAATGGCAGTTCGGTCAATCTGATCATGAAGAGCACCTTAGAAGAAATGATGATCCCCTATCAGAAGTAGTAAGGAACTCCTCCGTGTTATTAGGCTTCAGTGGGAAAACCAAACAGACAATTGGAGAGATCAAGTTGCCCATCTATGTAGAAGGGATGAATTATATGGAAAGGGTTTGCGTGATCGACTGCCCATCTTCCTATAACGTCATCTTGGGCAGACCTTGGATCCATAACATGAAAGCAGTTCCATCTACGTACCATCAATGTGTCAAGATGCCAACACCTTGGGGAGTGATCAAGGTGAAGGGAGATCAGCAAGCTGCAAAGAAGTGCTACAAAACGGATATGAAAGCGTGTTCTACTCATCGAGCGTGACTTATGGAAAAGAAAGTCTAATGCGCCTTAAAATCCGTGACAGCGAAGATGTCGAACTATACCCGTTAGTTGATTGGTTGGAACTGGGGCAAGCCGTCATCTTCATAAGGTTTTCAAGATGACACCATCCTCATCCTTCAAATACAATGCCACTGGCTACGCCTCGAGCACTATTATGTGTAAGTTAAAATTCATTACAATTTTAACACCAATGTACGAACCTCTTCTTAAAATTAATTTCTATTTCCTTTGAATTTGTTATTTCTTTTATTTAACCAAAATCCCTACTGACTTAAGCGTCAGAGGGGTGTTAGCTAACCTAACACCCAATCCTAACATGTTCTTGTGATGCAAGATGGACTCCCCTTAGCATTGGATAAATAACATTAGAAAGTCACTTGACAAGCACCTTGAAGGGACAAACGACTCTCAATAGTATACGGTACATGATCCCTCCATACTTAAAAGCATTTTTACAACGTATTTGTGGAACTATGATTATGACCGCCTGGGCGCACGTATTTCACACTTGGTTTAAAAGAGTAAATTCAATTCACCTCATCAGGAGAATTGCATCTGCTATTTTAAAATTCAAAGTGTGAACCAAGGATTGTAAAATTAACATGTTACCTAAGGGCTCCGAAAAGTGACATTTCTACATGTCACCTACAATTTGATTATAACGTCGTTGCATGCTATCTTTACAACTTGGTTATAACATCGTTGCATGTTATCTTTACAACTTGGTTATAACATCGTTGCATGTTATCTTTACTTATTGGTTACAACACTTGTACGTGTTGTCTTTCGTACCTAAGCAGCAAAATATCCAAAGGTGTAAAAACATCCAAGACATCATTATGACTAAAGTTAACCAAAAAAACAAGGTGTTGGACCAACCCAACACCATCAAAAGCCAAATGTTTGGACTCTTATGAGCCACTTACAAAAACCACAAATATAAAGTTTTTTAGGGGCTAACCCCCTCAAATAACCCAAGTTAACATGCCAAACCAGGGCATTGCAAAATAAACGTAACCATTGTTTAAAGAGACTTGAAAAAGAAATTGTTTTAACTTTGTATTGCATGAGCAGCTTCTACTCCTTTACCTCCACCCTCTTTCCTACTTCCTTCGTTCTCTTCACTTTCATCGGTCGCCTTGAGCTCTTGCGCCTTGGAATTCACCTCACTCACATCAGGGGCCTCTCCAAGGAACTCATTCAACATGGCTACCTCTTCATCAATCTTCCAATTCACATGTTGACCGCTTTCGAACTCCTTCATCATGTTGATTCGGCACTCCATAACTGATTTGCTCGCACTCATCATGTATCCCTCCTTCACCTCATCTAACTCCTTGATGTGCTCTTCTTCCACCTTCAGCATCCTATCCGTCAAGTTGGCCAGATCATTGTTTTGGTTTTCCACCTGTTCCTCAGCCTTTACCGCTCTGAATGCCTCAAATTTGTGTTTCTGAGTAAGGATTTTGATCTTGTCCTCTTTCACTTCCAACTCCTTCAGAAAAATGTCCATTCCCTCCGGCACCTGTGGGATAAAGGGAAGAAACATGCTACCACGTTAAAAATGGTCCCAGAAAATCAAGAATTTGTTTTCCCAGACAAAAATCAACCTTGGCTTTCGCATCTTCAACCTTCCCTCCATCCACTACCACGATCTCCGTATCTTCTAGTTTCCTCTTCCTGTCCCCTTTGGTGCTCTTGGAGCCTTCTCCCCTTGGAAGGGGAGGTTTTACTTCTTCTTTCTTGATACCAACTTTTGCCCTAATGCCGGAAAGGACATCTTCCACACTAAAGCATGCCTTGGATCGAGTTGCTACACGGGAAGGAGTATCAAAGAGCGGCAACAGAGTAAAAAGAGGAAAAGATATAAAAAAAAAAATAAGACATACCGGATGACATCTTGCCAGCACTAGTAGAAACCCCTTTCTTCTCCTCAGCAAGTTCAGCAATAGGTAGATTGAATTTTCGTAGCTCCTCTGGAAGTAAACTCAAAATCCGATCAACATTATCATGCGTATCCACAAGGGGTGGGAAAAGCTCCTCCAACTTGGTAACTGAAAGCACATGCCATCAACATGTTAGAGTTAAACTAACAAGCATGACGCAATAAGTTAGTCGTATAAACCAGGAAAGCTACCTGAAGGGTTCCATGTCGACACCAAGTCTCCTCCTCCCTCCAGGCTACTTTTTCTTACATAGAAGAATCTATGTTTCCATCCCCTATCAGCCGCATCAAGACCTAGAATCAAAGAGTCCCTATTTGGCCTTACCCTAAAGTTATATCTACCCTTACCAAAAGCCCTAATCTCTGAAACAAAGGCCAACTCCTCTAAACCTGCTACCATATCGTGTTCGGCCGCAATTCTATCTAAGGTAAGCAAAATGCGCCATCCTATGGGCATTAATTGACAGTAAGATAGTCGGGTCGCTTCGAAAAGCGGGAAATAGAGGCAGAAAAGGGAAATTTCAAACCAACACTGAAGGGGTACTCGTAAAACCCTACCCACTTGTCAGAAACACAATCGGCACTAAAAATATCACTTGGGATCAAGAATTCAGCGTTCGGGGGAAAGACATTGTTTCTTTTCAAAACATCAGCGTGGGACGCATCAACGTCTATGATCTTTTTCTTACTTTTACCCATAATACCAGAAGGAAGAGACAGAAAAACGACAAAGGAAAAAGAAGAAAGAAAACTCACAGGAGAAACTGACGGAGACCTAGCATCGGTTGGGCGGAAGATTTGAAAAAAGAAAATATGGTTTTCTTCAATTAACCATATATAAATATGAAGGGACGGTCTTGGGCGCCTGCGAAAAGCCCATAATTACCCTAAATTTTCTTAAACCACGCGAACCAACCACCTCATCAATTCCTAAGCAAAATCGAGGCGACACTTGGCAAAATATTAAAGCCTTCCGTATTTAACATGGAAAGCTTCAATATTTTGGGGGCAATTGTTTCATCCTAAAATTTCCACTCAGCATGTTCTACATCTTAGACATCCATCTTGAGGTAACGTCTTGACTTACATCTTGGACTAACGCCTTGAAACTGTTTGTTGTATTTTCCTATTTTTTAGGAACGAATTTATAAATAAAATAACTCATACACATGGACTTGGTCAAATGACAACACAACGGTTCCCTCCATCAACTAAGGGATAACGGTTAATCTTCATCAACACATGTCGAGATTCTAGGTGAAATATCAGCATGGCATTCAAGTTGTTATTTTTCAGTTACAATCACGTCTATATATTACTCTTAGAAAGCACCTGTATTCACGTTAGGCACATACACGCTATCACTTACTCTCATACTACACTTGTACTCGAAAACTATCAAGATCAATAATACTTTTTTGGTTTAGGTAGGCTTCTCTAAAAGCCTCCCGAGGTTTTTCCTCACGAACGATTGTTCAAAGGATTTTCTCGTTACATCTTGGTGTTCATCTTGCTTGAGAATTATATTCCATTTGTGCCCAAACATCCTTGATAAGATAAATTTAATTGTTGAAATTTGTCAAAAACGCTAATACTCCCTCCGTCCCGTCCGAAAGGGCATTTTTGTGTCCTTGCACGGGAATTAAGAAAAATGATGTAGGAAAGAGAAAAAGTGTATAGTGAAATAAATGTTGTGAGTGAAAGGTGATGTAGGAAAGAAAAAGTGGAGTAGGGAATAGTTAGTGGATATTTATTGTGAGAGTATGACAAGTGGGTCTCACAAATAAAGAAATAATAAAAAACTTTCCATTTTTGGGTTGTGCCCTTTCAAGTGGGACGACCAAAAAAGAAATTTGTGCTCTTTCGAACGGGGCGGAGGGAGTATATGTTTTTGAATAATGTTTTTCATCTTAGTAAAAGGAGAGGATAAAAGGAGAGGGACAGATATGTAAATATCTTAACTTTGTTCGCGATGCCATTACTGACTGCCTTATTGCTCTAGGTTCCTACTTCTACGCAACTTGCGGACGTTTTTAGTAAAGCTCTAAGTAAGCAATAATTTGATACTTTTCTTGGCAAGTGGAGCATTCTTAATCCCCACGCTCCAACTTGAGGGAGGGAGTGAAGACAAAGATGGGATGCACGACCGTGCTCCTCTTAGACACACGGTCGTGCAACATGATTTTGCTCAAAACAAACTTCAGTCACACGGCAGAGCCTTATCAGCTACGCGGCCCTTTGCTTGCGTAGCGATTGATTTATTTTGGGATAGCATTTCAATAAAATCAAGATGATTGAAACCCTAATTTGATTTCCTTCATGCATAAAAATGAAATCCACAGTCAATTATTCTATTTGGAGCCTCACCAACATGTCTAAACATTTAAGGTCTTCCATTATATACATATAAACATGGCATTAACAGACTGAAGAAACTGCATTACACATACAAGATAAAAGTGAAAAGGTATACCGAGAGTACGATCCATTAGTGCTGCACATATCAGCCAAGTTATTTCTCGATCTTATTCTACGTTGATTCGGACTATCTTTTTGGCTCTCCTCTGAGATGAAACAGAGCTGGTTTCATCTGGTTTTACAGCTCCAGCATTTCCCGGGTTCTCTGTCCATGGAAGAGCCCATCCTCCCCAATTCGCCAACCCGTCCCAAACATTGTCTCTGGCTCCTACATAAGTAAGACATGAATTGTAACTCAATTTACCTTCTGAAACATTAGCTACCAAACAATATACTGAGAATATAACTGTGGACTCGAATTAACCAATTTCAACAAAAATATAATGGCCTACACCATCCACAATAAGAAACAAACTTGTCAAAAAAAAATCGTATATAATCAGTCTACACTAAGGGATTTGTGAGTATACTATAAGTAGTTATAACATTTGGGACCCTCTCCTTCACTGAAATTGCAAACAGAAGCGAACCCGGCCAGTTCTAAAATGTTTTTTGGGTTTTCCTCACTCGATCATCCTTATTAGGAATATAATATCATAATATTATATATTAGATTAGGAAACACAATCCTTGTATTAGATTAGGAAATACAATCTTTGTATTAGATTAGAAACCTTCTCCTTCTAGGAGATTAACTCCTCATTGTAATCCTATAAATATGTATCTCTAGCATCATAATCAATTGAGTAATATGCCCCCGCAAGATGGACGGTCTTTGAATAAGTCCAATCTTGGAGAGTGATGAGATGAGCCGGGTTTGATGACCAGTTGAAGATGTGTGTGTTCCCGGACATGTACGTCGTTTCTGATGAGATGTGGTTCCTCGCAACCGAGGTGGTGATAGGTTGGTACATGACTACGTCGGAGACGGTGGGGTTGTGGAGAGGGGTTTTTGGTTTTGCCGAGGGGGTTTTGAATGAAAAAAAATTTAGGGTTTCGATCAAAAGGGGTTTTGAGCCGAGGGGATTAAAGAAATAAAAAAAAAATTTAGGGTTTCGGTCAAAAGGGTTTTTGAGCCGAGGGGGTTGAATTAAAAAAAAAAGTTTAGGATTTCGGTCAAAAGGGTTTTTGAGCCGAGGGGTTGAATTAAAAGAAAGTTTAGGGTTTCGGTCAAAAGGGTTTTTGAGCCGAGGGGTTTGAATTGCAAAAAAAAATTTAGGATTTCGGTCAAAAAAGGGTTTTTGAGCCGAGGGAGTTGAATTACAAATAAGTTTAGGGTTTCGGTCAAAAGGGTTTTTGAGCCGAGGGGGTTGAATTAAAAAAAAGTTTAGGGTTTCGGTCAAAAGAGGGTTTTGAGCAGAGGGGCTTGAAGGTGTTTAGAGTGTTTTCGGCTTGGTGGGGTTTTGCCGTGGGTTGGCGGGTTTCGGCTTTGAAGGTTTTAAGCCGAGGGTGGTGGGGGTTTTGGTAGTTGGTGGCGGAAGCAAGGTGGCAAAGAAGTTCTTCTATGGATCTTAATGCTCTAATACCATATTAGAATAAAGAGGGTTAGACGAACGAAGTCAATCAAAACATGAAAGAGAATAATTAAATTGAATGACTCAATTGATTATGATGCTAGAGATACATATTTATAGGATTTACAATGAGGAGTTAATCTCCTAGAAGGAGAAGGTTTCTAATCTAATACAAAGATTGTGTTTCCTAATCTAATACAAGGATCGTGTTTCCTAATCTAATATATAACAATATATACTTGAATATAATATTATGATATTATATTCCTAATAATCCTAACATGCCGATGGTCCGAAATTATGTTGCTAATTGTTGAGCAAGCAAAAATTAGTTAAAAAGATACCAATTGAACTTATTATGTACCTGTATTCTCAAGCATATTGAACCCATGACTCCAACCAGGCAAATTCTTGTCAGCATCAACTTTCCAAGCTTCTTCGAAGCCAGTAAGCTCATCTGCAATTATATCACAAAATAAAGTTGTGGACTCAAAAAACATTTGTCAAATTAGATAACTTTGTTTGTCAAAAGAAAACGCACCTTCATTTATGTTGTGCAAAATTTGCATTGAGTCCTGATGCCCATCTCGATCACGTCTTGTTGTCAACGAATGACCCTATAACAAATATACAAGAACTTTACCAGTTGACATATAAAGATCTTGCTGACAGAAAATTGCCATTATCTTTTACATTTCATACAATACGAATCACTCTAGATAAATAAAAGATACGGAGTGAAATTAAAGAAGAACAAAGGATAGAACACCTTCTCATGGATTCCTCTGGAAATTGTATGCAGTTCCTGACCTGCTGTCTTATCTTCTTCCTTAATCTCTAGCATAACCATCTGTTCACGAGGAAACGTTGCAATAAAATCATACTCCCTCCATCCCAAAAAGTAGGTCCAATTTTTTTTAAATTGGCTCTTGAACTGATCAAGAGCATATTCGATTTTTTTGGACATTCATTTTGGACAGAGGGAGTACATATGAATGCACACATTCACCACTCTCTCCTTTTACAAGAGAACAAAAAAGAAGACCACTTGAGTTCCTTGCACCAATGGAAACATTACCTTAACTAATTGGTACCAAAAGGTCAGGGGCTCAAATTGTGGTGCCAACAAAAAAAAAAAGAACAAAAAGAAGAAAAATAAATAACTTACCCCATCACCACCAATTCTCCTGCCTATCGAAGAACTATAATACATTCCATTAACGCCACCGTATGACACTCTTTTAAAGCTGAAAGTATTGGCCTCTGGAAATTTAGCCATAAACCACATGGTTTCACATAAACACGCTAACGGGGTCAGAGTTCCGATTAAAAGACTACAAAGGAACGTTAGAAACTAAATAAGAAACGTGTTATACCGTCATAATAGGTGTTTGGGTTCTTGATAAGTTCTTTTTTGCTTGGTACAGAATTCTTGGTAGTGTTATCATCTGGGTTTAATTCCTCAACAAGTATTTCCTTCTTCGGTCCAGCTTCGATCCCAAAGGGGCGAGTAAAAAATGGGTCGTTGAACGGACTCTTGTCTCCAAACATATTACCATACGGCTGAGTGAAGAACGGGTCATCAAATGGATCTTTCCCTCCCCAAAACTTGGACATTGTTGTAAAAACTTAAGACTAAGCCCCTAGACAACAGAGATAAACCAAAGAGAATAAGAGATGTACTTCAGCAACAACTGACACAAATTAAACTATATATGAACAGAATACCCAATTGAACTTAATCATGATATCTAAAGGGGAAATACTACCCCCAAGTCCCAACAGAGGTTCTGTTGGAGTCTACTATTCTATTTTAGGATGTTTCACTTAGATAGTCCACTTTCCATAACCAAGACTATAAAATATGATAACTTTCGTGCATATTACTTCCTCCTCCCGAAAAGATATTACTTCCTCCTCCCGAAAAGATAGTTTCATTTAATTTTTGATGGTCAACAAAATTAAACTTCGATTAAAAAATAAATCAATTCAATCATTCAATGAACTTATAAAAATTGTTATTGTTAAATCATTAAATTATTTAACAATAACAATTTTTTAAATTCCAATAGATGATTAGATTCACATTTGGTCAAAATTCACTTTTGTGTTGACCATCAAAAACTAAATTAGACTATCATTTTGGGACTAAGTAGTATTCCCTCCGTCCGAGAGTAATAAGACTCTTACTTTCCTTTATGATTTGTCTCCTAGTAAGGTTCTTAATTGCTTTATTCCATAAAATGGACAATGAGACCTATTTGTAAAACTCACCATAACAATACCCCCATTATTTCTTACCAACTTTCTCTCTCCTGCTTTCCTTTTCATATTCACAATATTTATTTTTTCTTATTATCCGTGCAAAATCAAACTCAGAACAATCTTATTATGGGACGGATGGAGTATAACTTTAGCACAAATAATAAGAGATACAAAAATTAAAAGTTGGACTTTCACTCTTTACTGGAGCAGAGGGAGTATTTCTTAAGAAATGGCATCAAGAAATTTGTACCGTGTGCAGTACTAGTTGAAAATAATCCCAACTGAGCTAATTTTCTACAAAACTCAGTAAATTGTGTATGCAAACAAAGTTATTTATACTCTTATCTAAAATCCCATATCAAATTCCTTATTTTATCCAATTATTTATTGTTTTTTTTTTTCAAGAATTTAGTACAGGAAAAGAAAATCATAAATTACAAACCCTAAAAAAAAAGAGATTCTCCGTATTTTTTATTTTTTTTTTTAAAGTTGGGATGGGGTGCAAACACGCTAGTACTACTCTAAAGATTCTCCGCACTGGAAGGGCGTACCTCGATACCGACTGCAGTGAGCTTTCACGAAGAGAGAGAAACGGAAGAGATCAATGGAACTCACTAGAAGAGAAGAAAGTAATTAGTGTTAGCCACACTCTCCTTTTAATTAGGATAAATTGCAACAAGATCCCTTTACTTTTTACTTACAACATTAGAAGCCCCCGTACTTTGTAGTTTTCTTTCTTTTTGTTTCACTCTTGACTTTGACTTTTTATTTGAATATTCTACTTAGCTTATACTATTAGGGGCCGTTTGGTTCGGTGAATAAAAAGTGAAGAAATGAAATGGTCAATAGAATTGAATTTCTTAAGGAATTGGAATGGAAAAAAACTGGTCAAACCCCTCCGTTTGGTTGGCACGAAATGAAATGAAATTGTCATTCAATTCCTTGACAAATCATGTTTGATTTGAAAATACATATTATAGGAATAGAATGAAAGCATATAAAATGTCAAATTTACCCTTTTAAAAAAAAAAAAAATTTGAGGGGGTGGGGGTGGGTGGGGTAGGGGTATGCAAAATTAGGGGTGGGATAGGGGGTATGCAAAATGAGTAAAAAATAATTTTTTTTTCGTGGGGGGCGGGGGTGGGGTGGGGGGTTGGTGGGGGGGGTGGGGGTAGGGCGAGGGCTGGAGGGGGTTGGTGGGGGGTGGGGGTAGGGCGAGGGGGCTGGAGGGGGTAGGGCGGGGAAAAAATAATTCGTGGGGGTAGGGGGTGGGGTGAGGGTGGGGGGGTAGGTAGGGGAAAAAAAAAGTTGTGGGGGTGGGGGGGTAGGGCGGGGGGTGAATGGGAGGGGTAGGCGGGGGAAAAAAAAAAATCCGTGAGGGTGGGGGTGGGGTAGAGGCGGGGCTGGGTGGGGGTGGGTAGGGGGTAGTGGTGGTTTGGGTTTGGGGGTATTTTGGTCAAAAAAAAAAATCCATTGCCAAAGGAATTCATCATTCCTTCCAAAATTGGAAGGAATGAAAATCCATTCCAAGGAATGAAATTTCATTCCGTCGGGAATGGAAAATTTTTCATTCCAACGAACCAAACGGGCCGAAGGAATGAAGTCAATGGAATTCTCCATTCCATTCCCTCCGTTTTCGACGAACCAAACGCCCCCTTAGGTTTTGAACTATGTGCTTGACGGATACATCTAGGATATTCAAGAGTGATCCACAAATCTATATTATAAATGGCAACTGTCCAACTCAACGATGAACAGTACAATGAATAGTTTCAAAAAAAAATTTCCCATTTTGCCCTCACTAAGTTGTCCCTTTCCCATTTTGCCCTTTAAAAAAAAAAAAAAACCACGTGTCCTCGGACACGGGCTTTTACTAGTCTATATATACTCCCTCCGTTCCGGAGAACTTTACCCCTTTACTATTGAGAACGGAAAATAAGAAATAATGTTATTAAAGTATAAATAATGTTATTAAAGTAAGTGTTGTGAGTGGGAAGAGAGAGAATGAGTGGAGAGAATAGTAAATTTGAAAAGTGTTGTGAGTGGGAGGAGAGAGAATGAGTGGAGAGAATAGTAAATTTTTTTTCCTTTTTAGGAAAGTGGGATTTAAAGTGGGACGCCCAAAATAGTAAAAGGGGTAATATTTTATGGGACAGAGGGAGTATATAAAACGAGAATAGTGTCTTTTGGTATGCTTAACATTTAAAAATAAGATTTTTCCTTCAAAATAGTGATAATTCTAGAAGCTATTGTTGAGACTCTTTTTAATGTTGTCCCAATAAATGTTTGAAAATAAAAGAACTAAAATATCTTGCAAAATAATTGAGCTTATATTCAATTCAACAAGATCCTTTTTATCAATTCTTTATCCTTATCGTCAACCATTTTTTTTATTTTTAACATCAATATGAATTTTTTCACACACAAAAAAAAATCAATATGGATACTTTTGACATTATTTATTTAATTTTAAAAAATATACTCATTCTGTCTCACTACAAACTACACACTTTTTTCAAAGGGCATCCCACTACAAACTGCTCCCTACGTCTAATCCGGTTTAGAATTTTCTCTTCCGACACAGAAATTAAAAAATATTAATATAATAAAAGGAGAGAATGAGTGAATCAGGTATTGTGAGTATGAAAAGTAAAATATGAGGGAGAATGAGTGAGGGGCATAGTAAGGAGATTGTTGTTATTAGTATGACAAGTGACACTACAAGAAAACTGTCATTTAGCGATGGATTTTAGCGACGGACACAATTCCGTCGCTAATAGCGACGGATTAGCGAGGGAATAGTGAGGGATAAAAAATAAAAAAAATAAAGCTGAAAACGACAACTTTACCGACGGATTTAACGACGGACAATATTCCCTCACTATTTCGTCGTAAAAGTGGCGCCAAAAAATTGTGCCTCTTTTTGCCGACGGTTTACCGACGGATTAACGAGGGATTGCAATTTTTTTTACCGGCGGATGCATTTCGTCGCTATATAATTAAAAAAATAAAAAAAAAATTATTTTATTTTCATTTAGCGACGGATTAACGACGGAATTTTGAAAATAATATAACGACGAAAATTATTTTCATGTTAATAGCGACGGTTTGGAATCAATTAGCGAGGGATTGGTCCCTCACTAAATTACCGACGGACATGAAATTCCGTCGTTAGACATTAGCGACGAGGGTTTTAGCGAGGAAAAAAATCCGTCGGTAAATCGTTTTAGCGACGAAAATTTGACTTTTAGCGACAAATTTTCCGTCGCTAAAACCTGTTTTTCTTGTAGTGTGAGTATTTTTGAATATAAAAATAATATAAATTTGCCATTTTGAGATGTCATAAGTCGAGTGGGACGCCCAAAATGGAAATTGGTCCTAAGTCGGGTGGGACGGAGGGAGTATATACTTTCTAAAATGGAAATATTTAATTATTTTTATATTAATGGAACTCGCATATCAAGCTCAGAACAACAACTCATTTTCTCTCTTCAACCTCATTTTTCATACTCACAACACTCAACCCACTAACATTTTTCCTTAATTTCTGAGCAAATAGTAAGTGTGTATTTTATAATAGGATGGATGGAGTATAATCTAACTGAACTTTTTTGTTGATACCCCACATTATATAGATGAAATTTTATTATTCCATGTTTATTTTATTTCTTATTAATTTATTTACTATTTTATAGGTTTTATTGATCCCCCACGTTATATAGATAAAAATATTAATACATAAAAGACATTGCTAACTTTTCGGTGTCATGCACTTTTCGACGAAGGAGCCATTATTTCGTGCTGATTTAAGATTTATTTTTTTTGGGAGTTTATTTCACTAAAAATTTGGATAAATTGTTACATTAGTTTTAACTGTAGTTGTTAATTTTGATTTTTGTTTATTTAATTATATCGAAATTATACAAATTATAAAAAGAACCAAAAGTCGATACAATTGTTGTCATAATAAGGCTACTAAATAAGTTGACTAAGTAGATGATTTTGTTTTAATCATTATTACTTTGTCTCTTAATAAACTCAAATGTAAGAAATTTTTGTTTTAAAATTGTTGTTTTTATAAAAAGCTTTGTTCTAAAAGTTTTTACTAAATTTCTTTCACTATTTTTTTTATTATCGTAAATTAAATGTTTAAAAGTGAATAATAAGAATATTTATCTTCATTTTTAAAGTGAATACTTCAAATTCAAATGAATTTTCCTTTTAGAATAAAAAATAAATGAATATCAAATTTTTGATTTAGGGATATTTTAAAAATATTTATTTTAGCAAAGATGCATAAATACGCTTGCTATTCCAAATTTTTAATTTTACAATTATATAATGAATAGTAAAATAACAAAGTAGTAAAATAAATCATTTAAGGAAAAATATTTTAAAATAAAAATTTTTATTGGAATAATCACTGAAGTTCCTCACATCACAAAATATGTGTATACAAAAAATCCAAAAATTTATAATATTCATTGTGTTGGTTAAATAATTATAACATGTGTATACTTTCATTAGTTTTAACTTTTTATTATAAATTATTTTCAATGTAAAATTATTTTGGACTCATAATTAATATATTATAATTATATAACATTATTTAAACAAAATATGTTAATATAACAAAATTTTGCTTATACCATGCAACGCATGGGTGCAATACTAGTAGTATTAACGAGAGGGAAAAGGGACCTATAAGATGCCATGAGGGGGCACTTCTACAATCCTAGCTATAACCGAGGTGTGTGTTCTTTATAGAGGAGATGAGATATATATGAGAAAGTTGTTCACGGAGAGTATTCATGCTTATATATTAGTGATTGCACGTAAAAAGTTGTAACCACCATCATTATTGATTATAGTGTATATTATAGTTTGACATCTCTCCCAGATATAGTCATGTGTCGATAAACTTAGTTACTAAATCATGTATTATATATTTCATATTATCTATTGTTGATTGATTCTTCCCGTAATAGGATTGCTAATATGAGTTAGGTGTATGTGAGATCTTTAATACCTAACATGACTATCATGCATTTTTTCCCTTTTAATATTTGTAAGTACTCTCCATATTCTTCTTCGACAACCGCTCTACTCCACACTTTCCCCATTCCTTCCCTATCTCTGTACATTTACTCACCAACCCCGTCCGTCACATGCAACCCTCACTTTTATGTATTCTTTTTTAATTTGCAATTTTCATTGGATCCAATTTCATCTAAACAAAATGATTACCGGTGGAAGAAGTTGCATCTCTTCTCCGCCGGATTTCTCAAACGATGTTAATCCATCTTCATCACCACCCCTATATTTCAGGTTCATTTACTTTTCTGTTCTTTATAGAATGCATTTTTTTTAACGTTTTCATGCTTTGTGGTCTGTACACTCCAACTAACATGCATACACCATTTTAGATTCATGTTGTTCTGTGTTTGTTTGTGTGTTACGGATAATAAATGTCTGAATTCTCCATGTTTGCAAAGCTTTTATTTCTGAAAGCAACATCATCATCGCTAGGTACGATATTTCTTTATTTTATATGTTTTCACTTAATTGATCTGTTTGTAATGATCAATTTATGCTAAGTTATGTGGTCTAAATTTGGTCATTGATTTTGGGACAGAGATAGTACATTTTTTTGTAATTCATTTGAAATTGTTTGATTTATCGATTCATAGTTAAAGAAATTAAGGGTTGAGAGAGAGTTTTAAAATATGAGCTCCAGGAGTTGAAGTCATCCTCTAAAAAGAAGGCATCTTCTGATGCTAAGTTCTTGGTCGAAAGGGAAAAGAAACTCAATGAGCTTAACGAACAGTTAGAGCTTAATTGAGTCAGATAATAACAAAAGCAACACCTAGTTGGTGATTTGACCCATGCAAGGGATGATTTGAGAAAAAAATCTAGATAAAAAAGTGAAAAAGATCAAAAGTGATGAAGAAGAGCTACAAGTATCAAAACGGTTGATCTCAGAATTTGTGGACAAAGCTTGAGGCAGAGGTGTCAAAGGTTTAGGCCGAGTATTCTGAAGTTAGAGAATCATTACAGAAAGAACTTATGGAGGATAAAAAAATGGGGTTTTGTTAACCGATAATCTTGCTTCACTAAGGGAGATTATAATAAACACGCAAGAAGAGCTTCATTGAGTGTCACATGAACTAGCAGCAAACGTGGAAGATCGTAATAACACAAGATTGATGCTTGGAGAGTGGAATTTAAAGGTTTCTTTTTCTTTTTTGTGGATTGTAGTTTTATATTTAGTGTGGTTGAATCATGCTCAAACTTGATTTACATCATAAGTTTAGTTGTCAATGAGTTAGTTTTATATAAAGTATGGTGAGAAGTTTAAGGAGATCATGTTTATAATTGTTTTGAAATCTTAGTGTACTAGTAGGTAACCCGTGCTCCGCACGGGAAGCTAAATTGCTAATATCATGAATTATTTTTTATAATATAAGTGTATTATAAATGAATCAAAATATTAACATTTATAAAGTTAGAAAAATTGTGTTCAATTTTAATAACTTTGTTGCACATAAGTTTAATAGGAATTGCATTGTGACTAACAATGTAGCAATTTTTGCTATTTTATTTTTGATGTTCATACTTTATGTCATTTATTTTTGATGTCATAATTTATGTCAGTATGCAACATTTTTTATGGACGTTAACAAAGTGAATGAAAAAACTAACGACCTATTTCTTTTCAAATTACAACATTTTAAATACAATGTAGGGGTTCCAACCCTTAACCTTCCCGAGAAAAGTACGTCTTTAAGCTAAATGCTCATTGGCATTATTAACGACCTACTTTGATATATATATATATATATATATATAGTAACTATTATGATTAACTAATATTATTAATAGTAATAGTTAACATATATTGTAACTATAATACTATTACTTAACATATATAGTAAATTAATACTATTTATAATAATAGTTAGCATATATAGTAACTATTATAGTTAACTAATACTATTAATAGTAATAGTTAACATATATAGTAACTATTATAGTTAACTAATACTATTAATAGTAATAGTTAACTTATATAATAACTATTATAGTTAACTACTACAATTAATAGTAATAGTTAACATATATAGTAACTATTATAGTTAACTAATACAATTAATAGTAATAGTTAACTTATATAGTAACTATTATAGTTAACTAATACAATTAATAGTAATAGTTAACATATATAGTAACTAGTTAACTAATACAATTAATAGTAATAGTTAACTTATAAAGTAACTATTATAGTTAACTAATACTATTAATAGTAATAGTTAACCTATATAATAACTATTATTAGTAACTAATAGTATTAGCTAATAAGGAGAATATCAAAAGTCATATAGATTTTGGGATAGTGATGATGTGGCTTCTCCAATATCAAGAGTTTGCATAAACTTGTCCACGTGGCGAAGCCATAACCCTCCTCACCAACTTTAATATATATATACTCCCTCCGTCCCGCTACAAACCGCACTGGTGGTCAACTGTGCGGGTCATTGACCAATGATTTTATGAATATCTAGATATTTTTTTTGTAATTTTAAAAATTGTTATTGCTTCACCAATAGAAATACTATCAATAACTTTTTTTAGAATTGCACAGAGATATCTAGACATTCATAAAATTATTGGTCAATGACCCGCACAGTTGACCACCAGTGCGGTTTGTAGCGGGACGGAGGGAGTATATATATAGATTTAACTGTCGTGTTACATTAGACGGTGGTACACAAAGTGATACAGAAAATTTGGGCTTCAAATTATGCGATACTTGTGGGGCAGGGAAATGACACACGGTCTTCAAATTTTATGTTTTGGATTTCTGATAAAATTAAGTTTTTCTTCCTACAGTTGATCGGTTCAGGCATTACTATATTCGTGCTCCTATTGGAATGGCTCTTCGGTCTTCAACTTGATATTACTGTGTAATTCAATTCTATCTCTATAACACTTGATATCACTGTGTAATTCAATTATATCTCTGTAATTTAATGTTGGATTTTGAGTACTACTCAGTGTTTGAAGTGTTCATACGAATATTTTGTTGGACTTTTGGTTAAGGCTTCTTAAGGAAATAACAAAAGAGATGAGAAAGATAACAGAAATATAACGGAAATTGAAAAAAACAAATCACAAATAGTCGAGTCTTGTGTTTAACACAATTTCCGTAAGAAGTATTTGCCCCGCACAGGTGCTTACGGTTGAATGGCAAACTCCTCGTAAGATAAAACGACTTCTAGTTATCTATAGGAGCACCCCAAATAAATAAATCTAGCGAATAATTGGCTATTTGGAACTTTGGACTTGAAGGAATTATATGCAACAATATGAAGATGATTAGGCAATGTTAATCTATCTCAAAGAGGGTAAGAAAGGCTCAATTTACTGTGTGTGACCATTGAAATTCGGTAGGGGAAGTATATAAAGAGAGTTAAGGGGTTTGTGCCTTTTCCCACGAAAGGACACTACTTTTCTGTTTGAATTGGTGACTGTTCAGGATCTGCTCGGCCGAGTCAAGGGACTCGCTCGGCCGAGCACCAAGCTGCACAGCCGAGTCAAGTAACTCGCACGGCCGTGTCAATCAATCTGCTCGGCCGAGTCAAGGACTCTGCTCGGCCGTGCAAGATTGTCCAGAGACTTGGTCAAACTCCTGTGCTCTGCTCGGCCGAGTCAAGCACCTTGCTCGGCCGTGCACATCAAACAACATCAAAACCCTTTAAAAAACTCTTGTTAAGTTACAAATATTTTGTCATTAATTTCTCATTCACCCGAAAATGGTTTTGAGACAATAAATGAGTTATATAATCTACAACAAATGTAGATTACCATTTGTAACAAGCTTCGTTAACAAATAACGAACTTTTGTTAGAAACCTAGATCAACGTTAAGTTAAACTTAACTTTTCGTTACCCATTTCCAACAATCCCCCACATGAATGACAATTAATGCATGAATGCAAATTTCGTCCAAAAGTTCCGGCGAACTATTATTACATCGGGATAGATAGCTTGTGGCCTTGAATATTCCCTAGTGAAATATTATCGGATATACTAGTCATTTGGTAGCGAGTCGCTTTGAACCAGTGACTGTATGATGTATACCAAGACAACAATACTCACATAATAATAGCTCTAATAGTTATTGTTCTCACGTTTTGTCCATTTCGGCCTTGGACCGTATCTCATTCATAAGCGTTCATTTAGAGGCGGCCAAATTACCTCTCGCTTATATAGGTGATTCTATAAGGAGTATCATGCACTACTCCACCCGTAGGTATAGAAATCATTAAAAGTTTTCTCAACTTATCCTTACCACTGCTGCATGTGCTTGTACTTGGATGTTCTGGGAATGAGTATTCAACATCTCCGGGTTAATAAACCGAGTTGTTGTTTCCAAGTAACTCTACTAGAACTTATAACTTGGTTGTCTCATTGAACCAAGGGCCTGGGATCTCCATTTCTCAAGGTTGAGTGTCCGCTATAAGTCCTTTTGTTGTGGGTTTTAGATCCATTCCCCTTAACAGTTTATACAGTTAATCTCGATTACTACCCTTAGGTAGATGGATCCGATTTTGACTTCACATGGCTAGTTGTGACAGTCGCATTTTGAGATCAATTGTACTATGGTAGTGTGTCTAAGATCATTGTGTCTTGAATTACTACTATGTTCTACACCTTTTCCTATTTTCCATTGTCGTCACAATGCCTTAGGTCATGCAGACATAAACTTATTCCACAAAGGAATATCTTTTCCAAGAATTTATTAGATCAATAAGCTTTTTCCTAAGCTTTGTCTAATTCTATCAACTCATATTCTTTACAAGATTGAGTTAGCTATATTATCTTGGAAAGTGACACCTTTACTCCAACTAATGTGAGTGTATTCTAGTGTCGAATATTCAATCAGTATACTCTTTCCATACTATTGAATACCATAGGTATTGTAATCTTTAATCATAAGTATATCTTTAAGTACACCAAGTACTATGACTATACTATTTCGGTGATTGATTACAATTACATTTAGACTTTTAGTCTATCTAGAATGATTAGTCCCTTCGAGTGATCAAATTCTTCTATCGGTCAGTTTCTTCAAGTGGTTATTATCTCTGTACCGTTCTGAATTCCCAAGTATTCAGTATCTCTAAGTGGTTTGACCTCCTTAGAGTCTACCTTTCAGGAATCTACTTTACAGAGATTACCTCTCAAGATTCTACCTTACTAGAGTACACCTCTCAAGAATCTATTTGAACTTTCGAAGTACTTTTTCAAGATAATGGGATTGTGATAGGACTATTCCTTCTGATGTTCTAGAAATCTTTATTTCTAATATGACATCGGCTAATCCCCTATCTTTCATGTCAAAGTTCTTCTTTAACATGTCTTTGGTATTCATGATCAATTCATGACTACCATTGTTATCCACGTAAGGACAGACTGTTAACAAATGATTCAGATGTTCCTTTAATGTAGACACATTTTTCACATTTATTAATCTTGAATCCATTTGATAACATAGTTCTATCGAACTTCTCATGCCACTGTTTAGTTGCTTGTTTTAGTCCATATAAATACACAAGTAGATCCAACACGGTTGTGCGACATAGAACGCTATGTTGTGTCAATGGGATAATCTTGCATAAATCATCATGTCCTTTTGACAACTAGCCTGGCTTTATACTTTTCTTTTAAGAATCCATTTGCAACCTAATGGTTTGCAACTTGGAGGGAGATCTACCAATTCCCAAGTATTTATTAAGCATTATGGATTTTATCTCACTGTTAATAGCTTCTTTCCTGAACGAACTATCCGAACCAGATAACGCTTCCATAACAGTTGCTGGTTCGTTTTCCAATATAAATGATAGAAAATCAGGACCAAAAGACTTTTCCACTCTTGCCCTTTTACTACGTCTAAGTCCTATCATTTCAAGGAAGTATATTCTTAAAGAATATAACGTGTCTTGCTTAAGTATTACTACTTTAGCCGAATCCCCCCATAGTTTAGGTATTTATAAAACAACTTACGAATACTTCAAATTCGTTAGGAGTTTTTATCATCAAATAACTTTCAAATATATGATGATCCATTCTTTTAATTGTTAACAGTTTAACAGTTTCTGCTAATACTAGAAGTTCATAACAATAGAACTTATGTATTTAGCTTGTACCCCCACACTTGAGGTGTACATCCACATATCAAATATTTTATGAATATCCTAATTCATATTTAATATTTTCCTTTATGTGGAGTCATTTAAATGTAATAACCATGTTATCTCCTGACAACATAGTCATAACTATGTTCAAGTGAGGTCTCTTCAACCTTGGTCTCTTCAACCTTGGTCTCTTCAACCTTGGTCTTTGGTTTCAAAGAATACCGCATTGCTAATGGAAACGTAATCCATAGTTTTGGGTCCTATCTTAACCTCTTTAGGTTTAGATATTTCTACCTTTGCTAGGTATACCCACATAAGACGGAACTTATCAATAAGGAGTTCACCATCTCCTTAAAAGTTCTATCTTTCCTTTTTTTTCGGTGATTCAATTGATTTGAGTGTGTAAGAAGCATTCGTTTGATAAATAATTGTCAGCGTCCCAACAATTATTTTTCAAACGGTACTTCATACTAACCACCTCTATCACTACGAAATTCTTAATTGTTAATTAAGATGAATCACAAACCTTATTGTATACTTAAAACTTTAAGGCTTTACTTTTACTTTTCCAAAAAATGAACTTTGCATTATCAAATGCAATTATTAATAGAAGTAATAAACTATCTATTTACTATCTCTGGTTTGAACTGATTTCTACAAAAGAAATCACAATTGATTTGCGAATCAAACTTCATCTTAGGTAGTAATTTTAAATTAACTCGTCGACTTAGTAAATTTAAATTTACACGACCTAATTGAACACACCATAACAATTGGAACACTTCAAACCAAGTAAATAAAATTTGAAATTTTATTCTTCGCACTTAGGCGGATAAAACATTTACAATTCAAGTCAAGGAGTCCTTCAACAAGGTACCCTTTACTAACACAATAACCACATTTGGTCAATTCAAGCTTATGCCCCTAGGCTATGTTGATCAAAGTCCAATGGAACATATCGATCTTCAGTCACATTGGCTAGAAGAGGGTTTCCATCTTGGTTGTTGATTCTAGGATGTCGACATTCCCTAGCCATATGCCCGGGTTTGCCGCAATTAAAACAACTACCTTTGACCTTCTTGGCGGTCCTCTTCACTTTCCCGGTGTTCTTTCTCTTTTTTCCGGTACTTGTTTCCACCAAGTTCACTTGCGGTCTTTTAGTCACAATACACATAGTATTGTGCATCTCGAGAAAATCTCAAAGTTCTCTCGCGGTCTTTATGCCACAACACACCTTGTATTGTGCATAATCCAAGCCATTAAGAATATAATTGTGACACAAGAAATCGCTGTGATTCCATGTATCCAAATCATTCTTTGCTTTGGATTCATCCTCGTCGGATATCAATGGTGGATATTCCCAAAGAAATTGCACCAATTTTAATGTTGTCAAATAAACCAACATTTTCTGTTGCCACCTCTTAAAGTTCATCCCGATAAGAATACCCGGTCTTTTCGCATGTACGAACACATGAGACGGAGGGAGAGCATTATGAGGTGCAACCCTTGAGGTTGTACCAGAAGGAGGTTTCTTACCATGTACCGAGTGAGTCGATGAAGGAGCAGGTGCAACATTCTTTAGCGTTGCTTCGCCTTGAAGAGGAGCAGGAGTAAGCCCGAATGATTCGGAGGTGTCTTTCTCACTTGCCATTGTAGAAATGCCTTAAGAACCGTAAAATACTTCTTACGATTGTTGGACTTTTGGTTAAGGCTTCTTAAGGAAATAACAAAAGAGATGAGAAAGATAACAGAAATATAACGGAAATTGAAAAAAACAAATCACAAATAGTCGAGTCTTGTGTTTAACACAATTTCCGTAAGAAGTATTTGCCCCGCACAGGTGCTTACGGTTGAATGGCAAACTCCTCGTAAGATAAAACGACTTCTAGTTATCTATAGGAGCACTCCAAATAAATAACTCTAGCGAACAATTGGCTATTTGGAACTTTGGACTTGAAGGAATTATATGCAACAATATGAAGATGATTAGGCAATGTTAATCTATCTCAAAGAGGGTAAGAAAGGCTCAATTTACTGTGTGTGACCATTGAAATTCGGTAGGGGAAGTATATAAAGAGAGTTAAGGGGTTTGTGCCTTTTCCCACGAAAGGACACTACTTTTCTGTTTGAATTGGTGACTATTCAGGATCTGCTCGGTCGAGTCAAGGGACTCGCTCGGCCGAGCACCAAGCTGCACGGCCGAGTCAAGTAACTCGCACGGCCGTGTCAATCAATCTGCTCGGCCGAGTCAAGGACTCTGCTCGGCCGTGCAAGATTGTCCAGAGACTTGGTCAAATTCCTGTGCTCTGCTCGGCCGAGTCAAGCACCTTGCTCGGCCGTGCACATCAAACAACATCAAAACCCTTTAAAAAACTCTTGTTAAGTTACAAATATTTTGTCATTAATTTCTCATTCACCCGGAAATGGTTTTGAGACAATAAATGAGTTATATAATCTACAACAAATGTGGATTACCATTTGTAACAAGCTTCGTTAACAAATAACGAACTTTTGTTAGAAACCTAGATCAACGTTAAGTTAAACTTAACTTTCCGTTACCCATTTCCAACATATTTGAATATCTACTGATCTTTTGCGTTCATTATGTAGCACTGTCTTTTTAGTACTAATCAATTTTGTAACGTCCCCGTACCATTGGCACAGGCACACGAATACTAGTTTGTTACAAAGAAAAGCAAATTAAAAAATCATGACAATTTTTTTCTAAGTTGGTTGTAGTCTTTTACTTACGGTTTTTTTATACCCAGGTTTTCCAGTTTTGTCGGACTATGTCCTGAACCATCAGCCACCGGCCCCTCAGTGACTGGCGGAGGTAAACCGCGGGATATGCCCGAGGTAGTCAGGGTGGCAGCATCCCTTATACTCCTGGCCCCAAAGGAGCCCTCCTACATGGCGCTTACATTACTCTTACATCACCAATTTAATTGACTGCTCCAGGTGTTCCTGCGATGATTTGAACTCTCCACGCTGAAATTGCAACCCCATCAATGCTGCTTCGTCTTGTACTTAAGGTTTGCAAGACAGATAGGAGTACAAATGAAACAAACTTTAAAATACTAAACTAACCGAAAGAAAAAAAAGTGGGGCAAAAATGTTTATGTCCCCTAATCTAAAGACTTATTCGCCATTAATGAAATATGTAAAGACTAGTTTGTCCTTCATAATGACATTTTTGGAAGAAAAAATAGACTTTGTTGTTAATATACTCCCTCCGTCTCCCGTGATTATTGAAGACTTATTTCATTTTTCGTCTGTTTCACGTGAGTGAAAACTATTCAAAATAGCAAAACATAATAGCAAAACATTTATACTATTCCTTCTACTCATTCTCTCTCTTTCTTTATTTTTATACTAACTACAACAATCACCTTACTATTACCCCCGCTTATTATCTCTTTTATTTTATTTTCCATACTTACCAACACCTCATTTCGCTCATTCTATCTCCTATATCTATATATATATATATCCGGAAACAAACATATTATTCTACACCGTTGTTGTTACATTCTTAAAGGAATTGTTTATTATGCAACTCTTACGTGAAAATGGGTACTCCAACAATCAACAATCGTGATCATATATACCTTATCGGTTTACTTACAATATTCTCTCCTGAAAATACTTTGATCCCATTTGACTTCTGATGCGACTTTATAAAATGAATTGGGCCCAAGCGCCAGGGCTTAGGCCCACTAACTAGTCATGGGCCGAACTCAATGGATAGTGACCATCTGAGAGAGTAATGGCAATTGAGCGACATGAAAGGAGTAGGCTACATGGGCTTAAATGAGGCCATGATAAGAAGGCGCGTGAGAGTATAGCCGAATATGCAACTAGGTCATGCGAGAAACCCTGTAGCAAGGGTGAGGTTCGTTATGATCATGTGTACAAGGGGGATCTGTTTCCCGCAAGGACATCCGACTAAGGGCGACATTCAGAATGTCGCCCTCCATCCTATGGTTGTCGCCTATGCAACATGGGTGTCTGATCGTTTTCGCTACTTGATTCCAGTTGGCGCCTGCCCCCTTAACCCTAGCTATTTGTGATGTGTGATTGATGTGACAAGGTGAATAGTAAAATTCCACTAACTTAAGGTTGGTTGAGACCCCCTTTTGAATGATTGACAAGTGTCCCCCCATATGCAAGGCACATGGGGTTTCCCTTGAGAGTATATAAAGATGACTAGTATCATTTGCATGGTAAGCTCTCTCTCCCTCTACTCTCTCTCTCTAGGGTTTTCCTTGACATTATTACCACCTTGAGCATCTAACCTTATTCTCACGTCGGAGGGGGTTCGCCGGAGTCACCCCCGGCCTAGTTGACGTGTGTTCTTGTGTGTAGGCAACCCATCTAGCAAGGAGGCAGCCGGAGTATCTCAACCATTTCAGTTCCTGTGCAACCAAGATTTCTCATAGTAGCATCAACTTCTTTTTGTCAATACAAACGAATTTTAATTAAATAATAAAACTTGTCTTAGATATAGACATTTTTTTTATTAAGTTTTTTTATTTAGATCAATTGTGTGATATTGGAGATTATTAATGGCTTTAAGTTGTCAATTTTACTACAATAAACTTAGTTTCGAAAGGAAACTTATTAGGTTACCGGAAGGGTGATTGATGGTTGTCGATAGGAGTGGCCCCGGTGCCAACACCATAGGAGGCAACTGAAAAAATGCCTAGCGTGGTCTTGTGCTGAGTCGGGCGCAACATCAATGATTGAATCATTCATGCGACATGATTGGCTTAGAGAACATTGTAAAGATGCCAAATATATGAACTTTATTTGCATAGTTCATACTCCCTCCGTCCCATTTCAATTGGTCCACTTTCCTTTTTGGAATATCCCACTTCAATTGATCCATTCCATAAATGAAAAGTTTTTCATATATTTATACCCTTATCATCTCCACATATTTACAAAAAAACCTATCATTAATTTACTATTCCTCCCACTCATTCTCTCTCCTATTAAATACTCCCTCCGTCCCGCTAGTAACCTCACTGTTACTGTTTGCGCGGGGATTAAGAAAAAAAAATAATGATATAAATGTTGTGAGTGTAAAAGTAAAATAGGAGAGAGAATGAGTGGAGGGAATAGTAAATTATAATGGTGTTGTGAGTATTAAAATAATGTAGGAGAGAGAATGAGTGGAGAAAATAGTAAAGATTCTTTGCCATTTTAGGAAGTGTGCGGTTTGTAATGGGACGCCCAAAATAGAAAGTGTGCGGTTTGTAGCGGGACAGAGGGAGTATTTTTAACTTTTACATTCTCTCTCCTATTTCTTACCACACATTTAACTTTTACATTCTCTCTCCTCTAATTTCTACCTAGGGATGGCCAAATCAGACCGGACCGGAAAAGCCCGGAACCGCCGTGAACCGTCACGAAAATCGGAACCGGGGTAACCGGAACCGGTTTGGAGCCGGGCCGGTTAAGGGTCACCAAAATGGTGAACCGGATCGGAAAAAGCTCGGAACCGGACGAAAATTCATTGTTTTTCAATAGAACCGGACCAGAACCGGACCGAAAAAAGCCCGGAACCGGACGAACCGGGGAGAAAACCGAAACCAAATTAATCGGAACCGTGAGCAATCCGGGCCGGTTAAGGATCATACATTTTCCGAACCGGAACCGGGTCCGGAACTGGTTTTGGTCATCCCTATTTTTACCCACTTTATTCATTTTTCTTAAAAATCGCGAAATTCATCCCGGAACCAATTGAAATGAGAATTTTTACGGATGTATTATAAAAGGAATTGTGATAATCATCATTCATGCGACATGATTGGTGTTTGTTCAATTGCCAGTGAGTGTCTGGTGCGTGTCTTTTTAGTTCCTGTTTTCACTATTTGGCTTGTGTTAGCGTATTAACAGTAAAAAAAAAAAAAAAAAATGATGGTCAAAATCTTTCTGTAAATCTAGAAATAACGACTCTTTAGTTTTGAATAGACCTTTCCCTCGGTCCCTAGTAAGGCTAAATAAAATTTCTAGCGATTTTAATACGAATAGACGACATTTTTGTCATTTGTACTATCTCAGAATTTCATATTAACTTGTGTATTGTCGAAACAACAAATGTTACCTACGTACTATTGATTTATTAGCAAAACTAATCAAAATCGTTAAAAATATTGATGGACGTTAAAGGGTGTTAGTAACTTAACAAATATTACTATATAAATTTTCAAATTGCCCCCATAACTAAACAAATTTTTAATTCACTTAACTGAGTACTAAAAATGAACTATTTATCCTTATTTATCAAATAACACACATATAGTCAAAATTAATTCCTTCATATTTTTTGTCTTTAAACCAAGCCACACCACCACCACCACCACCACCATTTAATCATCGGCCAGCCCAACCCCACCACACTTCCGTCTTCTCCATAAAAAATCTTTTTCTCCTTTTCATCAAAGGCTTAATTAACCAAAACTGAAGGATATTGATATATTGTGATATGCATATCTTATCACAAAGTACCGTGATATGCATATCATCTTCTTAGTTTGTTAGTTATCTCTTTTCCTTTTGTATTTATCTCTTTCCTTTTATTAGGGTAGATAATTAGGAAACCATATTTTGCTAGACTTGTATAGGCATTATAAAAGGAGAGTTCTCCTTCATTGTAAATCAATCAAGTTAATGAACACAATTCGATTTTACTGTCTCTCTCTCGTTTTCTTCATGGTATCAGAGCTGGTTTTGTAAACGCTTCCGCACACACATTTTTTTCTCATTCTTTTTTTTTCAAATTAAAAGCGACATCAGAATATCATGACTACCACCGAAGGACAGAAGGTTGAAGGTGGAACTTCAGGAGGAGCCAAGATCGATGTGATGTCGCCCTACTATAATTCTGCCTCGGATAGTCCAAATACCGTGTTCGTGAGTGATCTCTTGCGTGATGGGAACTATGCAGATTGGGTTGATGAAATGACCAACGCCTTATTTGCAAAGAACAAGTTTGGGTTCGTAGACGGAACGATCCCATGTCCACAAGAAGGAGCAGTCGAACTAGGGCTATGGAAAAGATGCAACGCCATGGTAAAAGGTTGGTTGCATAGTTTCATGGAGAAGGATATTCGTAGCAGTGTAAAGCATGCCAAAACAGCGCAGGCTATTTGGCAAGATTTAGGTGAGCGCTTTGGATCCGAAAGTGCACCTAGAGCATATGAATTAAAGAGAGAAATCACTCTCACTAGGCAAGAAAACCTCTCTGTTTCTTCCTACTATACCAAGTTGAAGGGACTTTGGGACGAGATTAATTCCATATCTCCTATCCCAACGTGCAAGTGCAATGGTTGCACGTGTGACGTCCCAAAGCAATTGGTTGATATGAAGGAGAAGGAGAAACTATATGAATTTTTGATGGGGTTAGATGAGAGCTTTGGCACGATCAAGACGCAGATCCTTGGAACCCAACCTATTGTATCTTTGGGTATTGCATACCATCTTGTGTCCGAAGATGAAAGGCAAAAGCAAATCACGATGGCAGGAAAGGCTAGTATAGATGCTGCGGCTTTCCAGGCGCAAGGGTTACAGAAGCCCGTCAAGGAGGAGAGAAAGGATGGAATGCAGGACAAACCAAAGTGTACCCACTGTGGAAAGCTCTATCATACAGTTGAAAACTGTTATGAACTCATCGGGTATCCGGCAGGCAAGAAGAAGAGCGTTGGCAGCAGTAAGGACAAATGGTCGACCAACAGCAAGGACAAGTGGTCGAACAAATCTGCAAATCTAGCGACCAGTGATGATAGTCCTATTCCGGGGTTATCAGCAACAAGTTATGCAAGGCTGATTCAGCACTTTAATGATCAAAATGATGGTGAAAAGGTTGTGAATCATGTGACTGCCAACATAGCAGGTAAAGATGATAATACATTATCCTGGATAATTGACTCCGGCGCTAGTGAAGACATTACTTATGATGCCACTTGCTTACACAATTGCCACAAGCCTAATGACTCAATGCCTGTCAAAATTCCAAACGGAGATTTCGTACCTGTAAAAGGGACGGGAAGTGTGAATCTGCCTAATGGGTTGAAAATCGATCATGTTTTATATATTCCGGATTTTAAGTGCAATTTACTTTCTGTTCGTAAATTAACGAAAGATCTAAATTGCTCTCTAATTTTCTTTCCGGATTTTTGTGTTATACAGGACTTAGCTACGAGGACTCTGATTGGAATGGGTAGGTGGCGTAATGGTCTATACTACATGGAGCCAGTCAGAAGTGAACGTATGGCATTAACAGCAGTTGTTGATTCGGATACTTGGCATCGAAGACTAGGTCACGCAGCTTCTTTGAAATCCGAATATTTTAGTGACATTTGTGGTAATGAAATAAAGAAGGACAAACACTGTGATGCTTGTTTTAGAGCTAAGTTGACAAGACTCCCTTTTCCTTTGAGTAACATTCAATCTATTGCTTGTTTTGATCTTATTCATTGCGATATTTGGGGCGCGTATAAAACACCCTCTCTTTCTGGGGCCCATTATTTTTTGTCTATCGTTGATGATTCTAGTCGTGGTGTTTGGGTGTTTCTCATGAAATGCATGTCTGAGGTACATAAATTCTTAACTATGTTTTGCAACATGATTTCTACTCAATTTGGCAAACAAGTTAAAAGGGTCCGTAGTGATAATGGTGTTGAATTTCAGTCCCAATCAATGCTAGATTACTATCAATTGCAGGGCATGTTATTAGAAACCTCGTGTACAGACACACCCCAACAAAATGGGGTGGTGGAACGTAAACACAGGCACATTTTAGAGGTTGCTAGGGCATTACGATTTGAGGCAGGGTTACCGAAGAAATTTTGGGGTGAATGTGTTTTAACAGCTACCTACATCATAAATAGGTTGCCTACAAAACTCTTGCAAAACAAAACCCCATTTGAAGTCATTTTTGAAAAGAAACCTAGCTATGATAATATGCTTGTTTTTGGTTGTCTCGCTTATGCCAAAGATAATAGGAAAGGGGGAGACAAGTTTGATGTTAGAGGTCGTCCATGTATTTTTGTTGGGTATCCTCATTCTCAAAAGGGCTATAGGATGTTTGATCTTGAAACCAAACACATTTGTACTTCTCGTGATGTGAAGTTTATTGAAAGTATTTTTCCATTCAAACATAAGACCTTGCCATCCAAACCTACTGTGAATAACCCAGCAACAAATAGGGACCTTGTTTGGGAAGAGGAATTTCATGACTTAACTGAGCAGGCAGTTGTGCAAACAACTGGACAGACACTTGAGCAGCCAAATGACCAGCAAGTTGGGCAACCAGTTGAACAGACAGTTGAGCAGACAACTGACCAGACACCTGACCAGACAACTGTGCAAACTCAAGGTATATTACCACGACGAAGTGATAGAACCAAGAAACAGCCCAAGCATCTGGAAGACTTTGTAGTAAGTCTGCCTGGCTCGGTAGACCATACGCCATCTGCTCCCACTTCAGATTCCTCGGAGGTATATCCCTTAGCACACTTTGTTACTTATGATCGTTTTTCTCCTAACCATAAAGTTTTCTTGGCGGCCATCACCTCTCGTGATGAGCCTAAATATTACCATCAGGCAGTTCGAGAGGCAGAATGGAGAGAAGCAATGAAGAAGGAGATTCTTGCTCTTGAACAAAATGGCACATGGACACTTGAACCTTTGCCACCGGGAAAGAAAGCTATAGACTCAAAATGGGTTTATAAGATCAAATACAAACCTAATGGTGAAGTTGAGCGCTATAAGGCTCGGTTGGTGGCTAAAGGATTCACACAAATTGAAGGGATCGACTACCACGAGACATTTGCACCAGTTGCCAAGTTGGTCACCGTGCGTAGCTTGTTAGCCGTGGCAGCGAAGAAAGACTGGGCAATACACCAACTTGACGTAAACAACGCATTCCTTCATGGGGAGCTGGAGGAAGACGTCTACATGAAACTTCCGCAAGGGTTTGCCAAGGATGGGGATACACGTGTATGTAAACTACACAAATCTCTATATGGCCTTCGTCAAGCTTCTTGAAATTGGTATCATAAGTTCACCCAGGCCCTTCTCAACGTTGGTTTTCAACAATCAAAGGCAGATCATTCCTTGTTCATCTTTCGAGAAAGAACCACCTATGTTGCTGCCCTTATTTACGTAGACGATGTCCTTTTGGTGGGTAACGACGTTGCCAAAATAAATAGGGTGAAAACCTATTTGAATGATAAATTTAGCATCAAAGATCTTGGGCCTCTCAAGTATTTCTTGGGGATAGAAGTTGCAAGGTCTCCGGAGGGTATTGTTTTAAGCCAACGAAAATACACGTTGGATATCCTTGAAGAGAGTGGATTGCAAGGTGGTCGTCCAAGTGAATTCCCTATGGAACAAAATTTGCGCCTTACGGTTGATGATGGCACTCCTTTGGTCGACACTTTACAATTCAGACGACTTATTGGTAGGCTACTCTATCTTACTGTAACTCGGCCAGATATTCAGTTTGCAGTTAATTTACTAAGCCAATTCATTTCTGCTCCACGACAAAGTCATATGAATGCAGCAGTCCGTATTCTTCGGTTTCTTAAAAATACTGCTGGCCAAGGCATTTTTCTGCCGTCTGATGGGAATCTAGTACTTGAGGCTTATTGTGATGCCGACTGGGGAGGATGTCCGATGACTCGGCGCTCTTGCACAGGGTACTTCATGACCCTTGGTGGTGCTCCCATTTCTTGGCGCACTAAGAAACAATCAGTCGTCTCTCGTTCGTCAGCTGAAGCAGAATATAGGGCTATGGCCTCCACTGTCAGTGAGCTTGTATGGCTACGATGGCTTCTAAATGATATTGAGGCTCCACAGGATCAAGCAACTACACTCTATTGCGACAACCAGGCTGCTCGACATATAGCTAATAATCCAGTTTTTCACGAAAGAACGAAACACGTGGAAATGGATTGCTACTTTGTGAGGGAACGAGTTGCTTCTCACATGGTGTCTCCTCGGAAAATAACTACTGAACTGCAATTGGCAGACTTGTTCACCAAAGCGTTAGGTGCAACCCGGTTCAAGTTTCTCGTTGGCAAGTTGGGCATTCGGGACTTACATGCGCCAACTTGAGGGGGAGTGAAGGATATTGATATATTGTGATATGCATATCTTATCACAAAGTACCGTGATATGCATATCATCTTCTTTGTTTGTTAGTTATCTCTTTTCCTTTTGTATTTATCTCTTTCCTTTTATTAGGGTAGATAATTAGGAAACCATATTTTGCTAGACTTGTATAGGCATTATAAAAGGAGAGTTCTCCTTCATTGTAAATCAATCAAGTTAATGAACACAATTCGATTTTACTGTCTCTCTCTCGTTTTCTTCAAAAACAAATCTCATTCTCCCGGTCAGATTTGAAAACCATCACCTCTCCTCCCGATTGATTCTCAAACCATTTTCTTTTCCTTCCTTTTCTTTAATTTGGATACCAAATTTAATCTAAAGGCACAATTCAAAACACATATATAGCACAATATTGATTTCTCAATCAAAAATCCAAAGCCTACTGATTTCTAAATACGAAAACAAAACAAACTAATATGTTTAAACTCCCCCAAATTGGGCGATGGAGCAGAGACCAAAACTGCGGGTGGAGATTGAGTAACGGCGCCAAAACTCTAGAATTTAAGGTGGTTGGAACATAAACACTGTGAGAGGCCTTAGCATTTGAAAATCAAATAAGATATTAATCCCACATCGTCTAGGAATTGAAATGCTAGGAAATGGCTCCTTAACTAAAATTTTTCATAGCTTCTTAATTTCTCAAGAAAGCTTTCCATTTAGTATATATTGAGAGGTCTTAGCATTTGAAAACCAAATGGGATATTAATCCCCCATCGTCTAGGAATTGAAATGCTAGGAAATGGAGTAGTATATATTGAGAGACCTTAGCATTTGAAAACCAATTGGACATTAATCCCACATCGTCTAGGATGAAATGCTTGGAAATAGAGTAGTACATATTGAGAGGCCTTAGCATTTGAAAACCAAATGAGATATTAATCCCACATCGTCTAGGAATTGAAATGCTAGAAAATGGAGTAGTATATATTGAGAGGCCTTAGCATAGTTCTAGAAAATGAAATAGTATAAATTTTGGGGCCTTTGGCTCCTTTGTGAACACCAGCTTTCTTGACGTTGGACGCGCTTAGGTCACGCCTAAGGCGCCAAGGTCACGCATAGGGCGCCTAATCACCGCCAAATGGCTTGTTAACTAAGACTTTTCGTAGCTCAATTTCTCAAGAAAGCTTTCCATTTTCGTTTCCCGCTCACAGCCAGTTTTGAAATTGAAAACTTGATCGATTTTGTCATTTCACATTTTTAAGATAGATGAAGAGAGATGGAAGAGAGAAAGGTTTGAAAAGTTAGATGCATAATTAAAATATTAGTGTTAATTGGGTGTGTTATTTGATAAATAAGGGTAAATATGTCAATTTTTAGTACTTAGTTAAGTGAGTTAAGAATTTGTTTGGTTATGGGGGCAATTTGAAAATTTTGATAGTAATATTTGTTAAGTTACTAACGCCCTTTAATGTTCATTTAAATTTTTAACGATTTTGGTTAATTTTGCTAATAAATCAATAGTACACATGTTACATTTGTTGTTTCAATAGTACGCATGTTAATATGAAATTCTGAGATATTGCGAACGACAGAAAAGTCGTTTACTCATTTTAATGTTGAAAAAAGGATCCCAATATGTGAATCTTTGTGTCCCCAATAACTCGGGAATAGGTTTTACCGGACACAGCTGAAGCTTTAATTTGTACCCAAGATTGGATACGCTCTACACCCATTGATCTTGAGCTTCCGAATGTGCATGCTAAAGCTATTGAGGAATTGCAAGAGAAGTTGGAGAAACTTGAAATTGGTATTATATTTTTCTTTTCATATTTCTTATTATTTTAAATGAGTCTGCTATGAAATTTACATACTGCAACTTTTTGTTCTTTTAGATGCATTCGGAGGTGGACCAAAGTTTTTTGAACCGGACATCGTCGATTAATTAACTCCATAAAGGTTTGACCCTTTCACCCTTCTGCTCTCCTTGTGAAAACTGTTAAACTGCTGCTATGTGAATAGTTAAGGGTCTTGACAGGACTATCCAATCAGCACCTTTCCTTTTGATAAGATTTTAGCAATCACTGGAATTTAATCGGACATGTGAACAAACTACATTTAAACTTTCTATCTAGGAAAAAGGTGGGCTGCGATGAGATTGTATGTCTTCTTTTCAAATGGCAATTCAGCAAGTATCCCTCCTGATTTTCACTGAATCTGAAAAAATTATCTCTGTACTTTTATGTTCTAATTGCTGTTGAGAATAATTATGTTCAGAATAGCTGGTCTTAATAAACTATATCTTCATAAATTGGTCTGAATGTTGTATTCCAAGGAGTTGTTTAATAACTATTAACTTCCTAAAATACCTTAATGCCGTGGATCCTTTCATGGCCTTGTCTTAGCTCTTGAGAGGCAGTCTGCAAAGTGTGATTGAGCAAAGGAAATTCCTTGTTTCATTTACTCATTGCCTTCGAATTTCCTGTTGTAAAAAAAAAAAAAAAAAAAAAAAAAAAAAAGATATTAATGCCACTTTGATGTGGCAGCAGATTTTTTTTTTTAATATTTTATTCTAACTATTATTGCAGTGCAAGAGCTTACATTCAGTCTGCAAAGTGTGATTGATTTTGTGTTTGAGTAATCCGTTTTGTCATTATTCTTTGGTTTCTTTTTTATCTCCAGCTACAATGGGATTTGATCGAGCACTTGTATTAGAGGTCTTCTTTGCCTGCAACAAGAACGAGGAGCTGGCTGCTAACTACCTTTTAGATCACATGCACGAGTTTGAAGACTAGTGTTGATATCCAACTGTCTTCTTTTTCTCTTCATCGTTGTCATCCTTTTCTTTCAAGCACATATATTTCAGGAATGATGGACAGTGGTGGGACAATGTCAAATTGTAACTACATAATTCTGCTTGCTTCTGCTTCTGTTTTTTTTTTCTTTCTCTTTTTCTCATGAACTATCTCCGTTTTAGGATCTGTTGTGTCTTTGTGTCATATACTGTTTTGTGCTTTCCTCTCTGGATTTTTGATGAATTTTTAAAACTAGTGACCTTGAAATTGAATTACTGGTTATGCTTTGGGGATTTAAACTTGGCTCTTCTTTGCTTGGATGTTTTTTTTAGAATCTGTTGTGTCATATACTGTTTTTTTATGGACATTGTTTTTTTTTTATGGTTGTGTGTGTTGTTTTGATGGATTGGTTTTAAAATCGAATATTACCGAACCGACACTTACCGAAGCCGAAAATCGACTACACCGAACCGAGCTAAAACCGAGTGGTGACAGTTTGTTAAAATTAGAAACCGAATACTTTTGGTTCGATAACGATTTTAGCCTAAAACCGAGCCAAACCGTACCGAGCACAAACTGACACTTTTAATTTTTTGTTGTCGAGATAAATCCAATCATTTTCACTCTTTTAGCTTATGAAATTAACACAAAATGTAATAAAAAAACATGGTCTTGCTACCAAAGGTAATTTTTCAATAGATAAGGACTTTTGTGTGATAAAAAAATCCCAGCATGCATCTAACTCTTTACCGATGTAATCAAAGAACATGGTCTTGCACATACTCCCTCCGTCCCAACAATTGCTACATCCGGAAATGGGAGGGAAGAAAATATGTTGAGTGTAATTTGAAAATAGGAGAGAGAATTAGTGGAGGAAATAGTAAATTTGAAATTGTTGTGAGTGTAATAGAGAATTAGGAGAGAGAATGAGTGGAGGAAATAATGAAAATTCTTTACCAAAAAAGGAAAAAGGAAAGGTGAAACTTCTAACGAACACCCTTTTGAATATTAGTGAAGCTTTTATTGAAACGGAGGGAGTATATTAAATAGTCGACTTCCTTACAAATAAACATTCATTTAGGGACAACAGAATAGATACTCTCTCTCTCTCTCTCTCCCGATGAACGTCGAAAAAAAAATCAAATCGCTAAAGGAATATCGAAAAAAGTTTCAAATTTGTTCTCGATCACGATCACGTGCAAATTTGAAAAGTTCTATAATTGTTTACATTACTTATCCTATTCTACGTCAGAAAAAATGATACAAAAGGCATGGAGAGCCAAAACAACCCTAACTTGGACTCCATCGCCAGAAGCATTAGCCTAAAAAAAAAACATATTCCAAAAAAAAAAAGAGTATCATACAATCCACCGTCCTCCGTGTCAACAAGTTTCCCAAGGTTAATAATGTACATTTCTTGTAAATGATATATAGATCCTACAGTAACTTCAACCCCCCTCCCCCCACAAACCCACCATTCCAAACTAGGGTTAGAATATTCAAGCTGAGCTTCCTTCATGAACACCTTGGGGTTCTTGTTTCACTTTCTTGTAGTGTAATGAGTTAATTTACGATGACCAAATCAGTAAACGGCTAATTTATCAGTGTAATGAAGGTGAAATGGTGGATAACTTTTTTTAGTGGGGGTTTCATAGCTACTGTTACAAACGGAACTAGTTTCTTTAACTTACTAGAACTCTTGGGAATCCAATTCTGGCTTTGATGGATACTCGAGACCTTGTAGGGCGGGCATCCTTCGTATATCTTCATCCGTGTATGCTGGAAGGAACCAGTATCTCTTGTCCGTGCCAAACACCTGAATATAAATACATTTTCATTTTTTTAGTTTAAAAACAAAAGTTAAAAAAATCCTAACTAAACCAACACTGTTTGATCTGTTAGCAAACTTAATAGTCCAGTCACATTCCAACAGGGTTTGAATTGATCTGCTTGCAAGCTTAGTAAATCAGTCCCATTTGATCCCTTAAGATCCAATTACATTCTGTTCATTTGTGGTTTGCTAGTAACTAAATCAAGAAGAACCATCTACGAGGGTCCATTAATTTACAAGGGTCCACTGCCACATGGGCATACGAGGGTCCACTAATTTACAAGGGTCCAATGCCACATGGGCAGTATTGGTAAATCAAACACAAACAAAAAGAGCAAATTTGAAAAAAAATAAAATAAAAAATTGGACATTCATTTTGGGACGGAGGGAGTATTAATTAAGTCATTTTTCCTAATTTGTGTGCAGGGTGAACCCCAACACTTGCCAGACTGAAATTTAGAGCAAAACTTTTTTACTCCTGTATCCAATTTTCTTCTTAGATAACTAACTATTAGAGCATTAAGTATCTAAATTTTCCACAATCAAGTGTCCTGCCTCTTAATTAATGTCACTATATCTGGATAAGCTCTTCTGAGAACTGCTCATTATTGGTATGATGAACTTTGGGCATGATTTTGTTAGAATGAAAGATGTCCGTTGATTGAGAAATAGTTTCACAAACAATCTCTTACCTGGTAAAAGTTCCTCTTGCGACCAAGGTCATAGCGCCATTTTGCGGTGGTCTTCTTCTCATATGCCTGAGCACAAGATAATATGCCAATCAACAACATTGACATCCACTATCTATTACTCTCTTCGTCCCAAAATGACTGCCCATTTTTTCATTTAAGAGACAATCTGAAAAATATATGACTTTTAGTAGAAAAGATGCATGATTATCCTTGTTATTTACTTTCAAGCTTTTACTTTTGCAAGTATATAATGAACTAAAAATCAATAAAAAACCATTTAGGGACAGTTTTTTAGAATAAGGTCAGTCATTATGGGAAAAGATTTTCTTGAGAATAATCATTCATTTTGGGACGGAGGGATTAAATATTTAAAAAGGAGAATATCACCGTGTAAGAGAAGATAAGAGGGATTGGGGGTGAAAGCAATACCTCAATCGTCGTTGTATTAGCAGCCACCAGTGATATGTGCATAATCAGAAACCCAAATACACTCAAAGCAAATGCTAGATTCAAGACTATGAAACAAGCAAGAAAAGTAGCAGATTAATAACACCAAGCAAAGGGAAAAGGAGCTGAAAAAAGGGTTTATTAGTTCTTACCAAATGCAAGAAAAGTAGTTGCTAGAGTGCTTGGTGATCCAGGAATCTCCCCATCACTGAAGAATGCTATAAAATGAGGTAATAAGGCTAAAGTAACAAGCGTTGTCTCAAGGAATGTGTAGAACTGCATTAAGCAATAAAAGTTTAATCAAATTTCTTTGTCCAATGGATGAAAAACCCATGCATACAGATTCATGAATGCTAATCATATACTCCCTCTGTCCGGAATGATAGTCCCACTTTTTTAGTCATAATTTTATTTAACTCTGAAATTACAAATTTAAGAATTCCATTGGAATAGTTATTTTTTCCTAAATCTTTGCTCAGAGTTAAATAAAATTAATGACTAAAAAATGGGACTATCATTCTGGGACAGAGGGAGTACTATGCGATAAACTTTAGGTCTGCAAAAGTCAAATAACATTGTATACATTATTCATTGTTGGAGCTTTGTGTCAAAGGTTATGCAGCACTCACACTATTTGTAGATCAGAACTTAATTGCCAAGCAACCCTAACATAGATTCATCACTCAGGACTCACACATGTCGGTTACAACACATCACAGCTTCCCCTTCCAGTATATCAGGAAATCTTTTTATTGCTCCTCACCTGATTAATATACAATGCGTGTGCAATACCCATCTCGTATATAGGGACTAAACCAAGCTTGTCAGATCATCGTCTTACTACCCATTTCCATCATTACATTGATTTTTTCATTTATTGATCACCTTTCATGCAGATCCAAATATAATTGTTTATGAAAAAGTTTAGCATGAGATACTAAGTATATTTCCATCATTAATATACTCAATTGTCAAGCCACAAAATCATCTGAAAGCTTAGAGATTGCGAGGAAACCAAACAGTGTGAATTAAATGTAGAAATGTGCAATCACCAATACATATCTTCCCTTCTTTTCGGATAAACACCCCTCACATCATCCTTTGAATAGTTACACCGAACTTTTGAAGACAACCTTGCATTTGTACAACTACTTCGTCCATGACGACCTTCTTAAAAAAATTTATTATAGATGCATTATTTCCCTTGAGAATTATGAAAATAGCAATCTCCCATCAGTAACCTACTTGCTTTTTCAACTGGATGAGTAGAATCATGAAAGTTGTAGGTTAATAAAAGGTAAAGAGAATCCCCGAATGGACATCCAAAACAGAAGGAATTGAGGATCCATCTACAAATGCAATACACTGTAATCACATTTATCCTACAAAGACTAACACCTCTTTTATCTTGTCTCCTTGAACAACTTATGGAGAAAAGGAAATTTTTTACCAACATGTAACCTTGCTCTTGTCAATAGAGGGATTTTCCAACCCAAAATCCGGATTGGGTGTAAAGTCTTGACAAAGGGCCCGCCAGGGAGATAATCTCTTAAATATATAGATATACAAAGACACTCCAAGTAAAATTTCTGTGCTTGCAACTTTTGTGTTGCAAGCGAGGAGCACTTTTGTACTAGCTATACAAAACTATGTCCCAAAAGAGTTTGAGCTTCCTAACATCCTTGCAACAATTTTTTTTTTTGATAGGAAACATCCTTGCAACAATCAATATCACCATTCAAAAATCATTTTCTGCCTACATTTTTTGAGATTTTTCAGAATAGAACAGAAAACTAATATGAAAAAGCTATGCCAGCATGCGTTAAAGCATAGTAGGCTGTTGCTATTATAGCAAACTAATTACCAATATCATTTGAATAATGAGTAAAGGGAAGTGCAATAGATTGTTAGCTTAAGAAGACTACAAGAGCACAATTCTTACAAATCAAGAAGTTACCGATTTCTCTCACCCAGTAGAAGTAACAACGTTTTATAAAGAAACCACAACAAAACATGTTTAGCTTAATATAACTTTCAAGATTAGCTACTTCTAAGAGAGGAGGAAAGACGTACCAAGAAGAGGAGGAAATACTTGTAATTCAATGCCCCGACACAGTTAACAACCCAAACACAATGATGATCCATTTTCAGCACGCACCTCCCACCTAAATCAAAAGAAAACATCTTATTTCTTACTTTAAAACCAAATTAGAAGAGAGAAAATACTTAAAAACAGTTTGTTAAAAAAAAAAAAAAAAACTCACACACTGAACAATGGTGACATCGAGGTGGTTTCAACTGGTTACACTTCCGACAGTACCGGATCCTTGGATTGGCTGGATCAGATACCAAACCTCCAAACTCAGATCCTGTCAATGGGTCCGCGTCCCCTCTTTCCTCATCTGTGGCAGGCCTATAATTTGATGGCACACTACCAGGGTCCGTAAAAACTACAGAAAAGTAACTCCATAGCAGCATCACCAACTGCAATCATAGTTATTACTGAAGTTAAAGCTTTAATTTATTTTTAACATACTTGCTAGTAGCTATACAAGTTCTACTAGGATACTCACAATCTAAGTACCCTTTGGCGAAAAGTCAAAAGCTAAGTTGGTCAAACTAAGCAACATTGGTCAATCTGAAGCTAAACGGAAGACCAAAACAAAATCCGAAGAACATTTCAAACTCAGAAGACCAAAACAACAGCAGTCAATCAACTAATACCAAGCACGAAATACCTATATTTTCCTGTTATACCCCTACAAGTTTTGAGCTACCATAACTGAATTGTTCCCATTAAAATCAATAAACTGCTCAAAATAATTTCTCAATGGCTTATAAATGGCTGAAATCTCCATAAACCAAGAAAAATATCTCTACAATTAACATAAAAAAAAAAAACATAATTTAAAACATAGTTATGATAGTAACTTTGCACAGATAACATCAATAGCAAAGTTCCCAAATTGATATCTAAGTAGCTGAATTACTATGAACCACCTAGCTTGGCTATTCATTTGACAGCAAAACTAAATCTATAAAGCTATAAAAATAAAACTGAAATCTGAATATTATACTCATTATTCAACAAACCCATAAACTAAAAGCTTCAAAATCAAAAGAAAACCCCAAAAGAAGGGTTGAGATTTTCAAAGAAAACGAAAAACTTACCAAACAATGAAACAATATCAAGACAACAACAGCAAGAAGTGAATCAAGGCCGCCGGAGGTCAAAGAAGGTCCATAATTGGACAAAACGACAGCGTAATAGGTGACACCCACAACACCAAGAACCAGCAAGATCATGATCGAGCCCAAACCTCGCAGGGCACTACAGAATTTGAACACATTCCAAGCCATAATAGCTCCAGATCTATGCATACTCCCCCAAAAACTAAATAATTGTAAAATTAAATCAAAAATCAAAAATCAAAATTTTAAAAAGAAAATTCTCTAATCTATGCTTTACTTTGCTGTTGTTTAAGCTTTTGATTAAAAGATCGAATTTTGTTAAAACTTTTGATGTGGGTTTGGTTAGAGATTGTGATTTTTGTACAAGGGTTTATGAAAATTTCAGGTGAGGGGAATGGAATCCATGATAGGTGTTTAGAGAGCGAGAGAGAGGGAGAGAGTGAAAAACAAGAGACTGTTTACGGAGGAAATGGGTGTGATTTTGCGAAATTTCTACCCATCTTTTTTAAATAAATGTTAATTAAAAATAAAGAATTATTCAAAGAAAAAAAAAACTTTCAAGAAAATTAGGTCATGCTTATAAAAAAACAAAGCAAAAGAAGAAGATTAGTTCTTAAATACTACGAGCAATATTTAATCAAATTTTATTCATTATTCACTATATATTTGGAAGACTAAATATTTAGAAGTGGCATTTACAAAAAACTACTTTAGAAAGATGGAAATTACAAAAAAAAAAACACATAAATTCGAAATTACAAAAAAAAAGAATTTTTATTTTATTTTTTATTATCAGTTTTGATCAAACAACTGATAATTTCAGTTATCACTTGTTTACGACTGATAACTGAAATTATCAGTTATTTGAAGCACAAATTACTCTTCAAACAACTGATAATTTCAGTTATCAGTTGTAAACAACTGATAACTGAATTTATCAGTTGTTTGATCAAAATTGATAAAAAAAAAAAAAAAACGTTTTTGTAAAAAGAAAAAAAGTAGTTTTTTGTAATTTCCCATCTTACATGTTTTTTTTTGTAAATACCATCTTTTTTAGTGAGTTTTTTTTGTAACACTAAACTCTTAGAAAAATATTTTTTTGTAAAAAAAGAAAAAAAAGTTTAGAAAGTAATTATTGCAATATTAATACATTTCTCACTAAACTCTTAGAAAAATATTTTTTTATAATAAAATTAAATGTATTCTAAGATATCTACTAAATAAAAATTAAAATTAAAAATTTATGTTATAATTAAAAATATATTAATACTGATATTTTCTCATTTAATTCATTTTAAAAAACTATATCTCAAAATGACAACCTGGAAAAAGCATTTGTCAAAATGACCAAGTTTGTGTAGAATTTTCTCGCTTAAACTCGCTATTACCAGTACCAAATTTAAATTTCCTCAATTTTATTATGATATTTATGATAAGAAAAAAAATTATTATCTAAAATAATTTTCTAATAAAGAACTAAATGGGAAAAAAAATCAACTACTACCTTCATAATTTCTTTTTTTTTTTGGGTTCACACTATAGGCAAGATTTATTGATTGAAATATGCCTTTGGTTTGTTTGGTCGCCTTCAAGAAAATCTAGAAGGTCATCTTTACATTTTTAGAAAATGACATTTTATCTTCTTGGTACCAACTAATGGATGTATTCCCCCTTTGTCCTATAATCTGATAATTGTCTTTCGATTTTTCTTAATTTGTTTTACAAGTTTCAATAAATAAGAAAATTACAATGTACATTTTCTCAATCATTTTCTAGTTATTACCCTATCGTTATGTTGGAAGTAGGGATTCGAGATCAGCTCGAAAAAAAAAACTTAAAAAAAAACTTGAAAAAAACTTGAACTTGAGTGAACTTTAGTTGTGATTCGACTCGAGCTAAAACGAAATCTTAAAATTCTTTTTGTATTCGAGTTGATCGTGCTCGACTCGTGTCTCGTTCGCAAACAATACGTTTTAAACTCGGTTCAAAAACTCGGAAAAAAAAAACTCAAAAATCTATATATATATATATATATATTAAAGTGGGTGAGGAGGGCTATGGCGTCGCCACGTGGACAAGTTGAGGCAAACTCTTGATTTTGGAGAAGCCACGTCATCACTGTCCCAAAATCTATATGACTTTTGGTATTCTCCTTATTAGCTAATACTATTAGTTAATAATAATAGTTATTATATAGGTTAACTATTACTATTAATAGTATTAGTTAACTATAATAGTTACTTTATAAGTTAACTATTACTATTAATTGTATTAGTTAACTATAGTAGCTACTATATATGTTAACTATTACTATTAATAGTATTAGTTAACTATAATAGTTACTATATATGTTAACTATTACTATTAATTGTATTAGTTAACTATAATAGTTACTATATAAGTTAACTATTAACATTAATAGTATTAGTTAAGTATAATAGTTACTATATATATTAACTATTACTATTAATAGTATTAGTTAACTATAATAGTAAGTTAACTATTACTATTAATAGTATTAGTTAACTATAATAGTTACTATATAAGTTAACTATTACTATTAATAGTATTAGTTAACTATAATAGTTATTATATATGTTAACTATTATTATAAATAGTATTAATTTACTATATATGTTAAGTAATAGTATTATAGTTACAATATATGTTAACTATTAATATTAATAATATTAGTTAATCATAATAGTTGCTATATATATATATATATATATATATCAAAGTAGGTCGTTAATAATGTCAATGAGCATTTAGCTTAAAGACGTACTTTTCTCGGGATGTTAAGGGTTGGAACTCCCTACATTGTATTTAAAATGTTGTCATTTGAAAAGAAAATAGGTCGTTACTTTTTTCATTCACTTTGTTAATGTCCATAAAAAATGTTGCATACTGACATAAATTATGACATCAAAAATAAATGACATAAAGTATGAACATCAAAAATAAAATAGCAAAAATTGCTACATTGTTAGTCACAATGCAATTCCTATTAAACTTATGTGCAACAAAGTTATTAAAATTAAACATAATTTTTCTAACTTTATAAATGTTAATGTTTTAATTCATTTATAATATACTTATAATATAAAAAATAAATCATTATATTAGCAAATTAGTTTTTCGTGCGGAGCTCGGGTTACCTACTAGTTTTCTTTATTTCCTATCATTTTTCTTGAGCTCGTCTCGTTAAGTCATTAAAACTATTTTTTTCATTGTTGAAGATCTCCGGGTCAACTCTCGAGAAATTGAAGTATTAAACAAAACCACTATTGAAATTGTAGTTGATCTTATAAAAAACGCGTTTTATTTTAAAATTAAAGAAAAATCATTTTTACACTTTCACTTAATAATACATACACTGAAACTTTTCATTTATACTAACACTAATACTTTTTTACCCTACACTGACACTATTTTATACTGTTACTTAATAATACATGCACTGACACTCTTTACACTGCATTTATTTAAACTAATACTGACACTTTTTTACATTGACACTTAATAATCATGAACTGATACTATTTACACTGACATGTCACTCTTTACACTACACTAGCACTTTGTTACACTAACACTGACATTTTTTTACACTAACAACGACATTTAATAATACATCCACCCATTCTTTACACTTTCTAGCTTTGTCGCTACTTTGTTATACTAACACTGACACTTTTTCACATTGACACTTAATAATACATGCACTGGCATTTTGTTAATCTAACACCGGCACTATCGAGGGAATCAAAACACGTTTTTTCTAATATTAAGGAAAAACCCGTTTTTTTAAGATTTTGGCTTGAAATTGGGATGGGATGCAAAATGAAATTGGTAATTTATTGAGACATTATTTCTTTCCCGTTTCAGTTTAATGTTTTTAATTTCACTTTACACGAATATTAAGAAAAAAAATAATGTTTTGAATATGAAAAAGTAAAGTAAGAGTACTCCCTCCGTCCCATTACAAAAGATATAAAAACCCTATTTTGATGTCCATTATAAAACACAAGCTCAAAAAGAAAAGTTTTTAATATTTGTTTATTCATGAGAATCATTTGTCATATTCACATCATCTATCTACTTAATATTTCCTACGCCACTATCTCTCTCCTACTTCACTTTTCATAGTTACAACACTTAGGCTTCGTTTGTTTCGCATAAAACGACTCCCGAAAAATGATTTCTCGTAAAAAAATATCGGAAAATGAAAATGTTTTTCGAAAAATGACCTAAACATATTTTCGACTGTTTGGTAAATCTAAAGAAAATGTGTTCCGAAAAATATTTTCATGTGTTTGATAAATTAAAGAAAAATATTTTTCGATGAAAACACAATCCGAGATAAGTTGGAAAAGATTGGGTGGGTGGGGATTTGTAGGGGTGAGGTGAGTGGGTGTGGGGTAGGGTCGAGTATGGGTAGAGTAGTGGTGGTGGGGGAAATGTAAAGGGTAAGATGGTGCTAGGCTAGGGTGGTGATAAGGTAGGGTGTGGAGTAAGGTGGGTAGCCGAGAGATGAGGGGTAGGGTGGGTAGCCGAGAGTGGGGGGAGTTGTTAAAAAATAATATAAATTAATTATTGATATGATCATGAAAAAAGATATTTGGGCATGTACAAATATATGAGGCCCAAAACGATAAATATGGATTGAAGGTTAAGAAAATAGGCCCAAGATAGGATGAGTCCGACATGGCGACTTAACCAAGAATATCGGCGGGAAACAAAGCCAAGCAAGAATCCCATTAGAGTCCATCATTAAATACTTTGATATTCTCAAGGCAAGAATCTCGAATAAGGATGTTCATGACAGCGGCAACAACAAAGATTGTTGTCTTATCATGGTTGTCGTCTATAAGCGACATTTGGATTAGCGGACTACATTCCAAAAGCAGCCAAAGACGTTGCATTTGGGCCCACAAAATTTGTTATAATGATGAACTATCAGTCAGGAAAAAGGTGGCCTCTCCACTATATTTGAGTGCCCATGCACACCCAATGGAAGAGTGACACCTGTCCAAGAGCATGTGACCTGCACATGACATGAGCAAGTATATAAACAACATCAGAAGGCAAAATTGGGTAAGACTCAAGTACATTTTGTAGTATTTCTCAAGTTTCCATTGTACTATCTTATTTTCTAGATCTTGTACTTATCCTCACACCGGAGGGGCTTTGTCGGAGATGCCCCTGGCCTATTTTACATGTGCTTTGTGTGTAGGAGATCACAGAGAAGACGCAGGAGTATCCCCAGTATCAAGCTACTCATTCAGGCCTTTGCAACCATCTTTTAGTGGCAGCATCAGTTGGTTCAATTTTCGAGACCTGAAGTTTCTTCTTCGTTGGGTCATCTTTGCTTGTTCTTGTTCTTAAATTTTCCTTGAAACCCAGAAAAACAATACCAAAATGGTTCATGACAAAGGAACCCACTTAAAAACCATCCCAAACGCTAACCTGGCGTTGACAACACCAAACTTATGAAGTGAAGCTTATGTGCCTGCTGGATCTGGTTTGGTAGGTGGCGTGCAATCAATAGATACGGAGTCTATCGTGCGGCGTAGAAGAGAGCGGGAAGAGAGGGAATGTTATGAGGAAAGAGGGCGAGATGTGGAAGGCAAGAGCATATACCCCTCACAGAAGCTGAAATAAGAGCAGAAGCGTAGCGGATAACAAATACTGAGCTGTTGTTGCAGATTCTCGCCAACAACAACAAGCTTATGGAAATGAGACAAGAGCCAACGCAGATCCCGCATAATGTCATGGGAGGAATAGCTGGAAATAGCCCAGTAAGGGGGCAAGCTGTCAGTCAAAGTATGTCTAGGAGGTTTGATAGGTAAGAACGTGACACGACGCCTCCAAAAGATAGGCCTAGAGCAGAGAGGCGAGAAGTAATCAAAGCGAGATCTGAAGGAATAGTGAGGAAGAAAAGGTCTCAGGAAATTGTTGAAAATGGGAAAAGGAGGAAGGTGTATTATCAATTTGCCAACTCACGAGATTCGTCTTATTCCTATTAGTATGACGGGGATGAGATAGATACTGGGTCAACCATGAACAAGACGTATAGGCAAAGTCGCTCAAAGCATTCAGACGGGAGGTCGCGAGATTCTTAGAGATCTCGCAGAGATAAGGAATCTAGGAGATGTAAGAAGACTGAGGAAAAGGGGAGGACCACTGGAAGAAATAAATGGCAAAAAGGATCAAAGAGCTGAAAGCGGGAAATAAAACAGAGGAAGATAAGGATTCTTACTTAACACCTTTTGTGAAGGAGATTCAACATGCTGACCCAGATCCAACTTTCCGCATGCCATCATTGTCTGAATATTCGGGGAATACAAGAGCGAGAACCCATGCTGGTGGTTTTGAAGTGACAATGTCCATGCTCACAAAGAGTGAAGCGATTTTGTGCAGGGTGTTGGCTAGTACTTTGACTGATCATGCTCTAGAATTGTTTCTCACACAGCCCACGGAGTCATTCACGGGCTATCAAGATTTTAAAAGGAAGTTTTTGGCGAGATTTAGTACCTCTAGAGCACAATCAGTGAGGAAGCAAAAGTTATGAGGCATTCGACAAAAGACTGGTGAGGGGATAACTAGTTACACAGAGAGATTCATGAAGGTGGCCAATCAGATTTCAGACATAGAGCAAAGCAACATCATCATGCTCTACAATGCAAGTTTGTTTCCTGGTCAATTTAAGCGAAAATTGGGAATGAGGCTGCCTGAAACAACTGGCGAATTGTACGAGCGAGTTAGAGGATATTGTGGAGGATATGATAATGTTGAAGTCCCGGTAGTTCCCGCATCAGCATCTGCGGTGAGAAAGAATGTGAAGGAAGTAATTGAATATGTGAAGGAAGAAAAAGAAGGTGGAAGAGGAGGTCGCGGTGGTGGCCAAGGTGGAAGAGGAGGTGGCCGCGGAGGAGGTCGTGGTCCAAGGAAGATCGTGAAATTTTAGAAGTTAAACACCAAACCTAGCGAGATACTGAGGAGGGTTCATTTACCAGCAACCTTTCCAATGCCAGAAACAGGAGCAGCGCTTAGAGATCAAAGTAGCTTTTATGAATATCACCAAGCTAAGGGGCATACAACGGATGATTGTTACAATTTGAAGAGGGTAATTCAAATGAAATTTGATGATGGCGAGTTAGGGGAATATGTTGAGAAGGAAGGAGGACAAGGGGCATGAGAAGAGAGAAATCTGATTGATGTTATACAAGATCCAACTCCAATCATCTGTCAGCTTGACAATCAGATTATGACTTTGTCGCATGGTTTCAATGTACCTGAATACCCCCCAAATGAAGATAGAGTGATAAGCTTTTTAAGGAGGAAGTTGGCAGTAACAATCAGTCATGGAAGCCAGCCTATTGTGATAACAATTTATCCGGCAAGCACCAGTTCTTTAACAACCAAATTAGCAGCTCGCCCATTGCGCATTAATCTGATTGTCGCTCTTGAGGAGGAGATGGATTGGGAGGAAACAAAAAGCATGAGGAACAACACGACAATCATAGCAGCCGCGATGGGCCGGTAGTTTAAGAAGGCGAAAAGATGGAGATAGATGATAGGCGAGAAACATTAAAGATAATGGAATAGGAAGTCGCTGGCGAGATTAATATGTCGATGGAAATAGTTAGCATAAACCCTACTTTGAATTGTGTAAGGGCAATTAAGCTTGTACAGATGGATGAACCTAGAATAGAGGAGATTGAGGAATGTGAAGAAATTGAGGTTGAAACTATGGATGGGCGGCCACGGGAAATTTCTTGTCAAACAATAATGAGGAGGTTATCACCAAGGATAAGAAAAGAAAAATAATAGAGGTAGATACGTTGCAAGTAAGAGACGAGCCAGAAATTCAGGCTTTGGAGGAGTTGGAAGAAGTGGAGATCAATAACATTTTCCCTGAACAAAAGATTAAAATCGGAAAACAATTGACAAAGGTGGAGCGAGAAAGATTGATTGCTTTTTTAAAGCAAACTTTGGATGTATTAGCTTGGCAACCTGAAGATATGAGGGGGTAGATGAGAATGTCGCTATGTACTGTCTTAAAATGGATCCAAATGTAGAACCATTCACGCAGAAAGTTAGATATTTGTCGGCGGAAAAGGAAAAGCAGTCTTGGAAGAAGTTGAAAAACTGTTAAAAGCGGGAATCATAGAGGATATTCAATACCCAATTTGGTTGGCTTGCCCAGTAATGGTGTTGAAAGCGAACAAGAAGTGGAGGATGTGCATAGATTTCACAGATCTGAATACGGCCTGCCCCAAGGATTGTTATCCTTTGCCAAAAATTGACAAGTTGGTAGACTCCATTGCAGGGCACAAAATGTTTAGCTTCATTGACGCCTACTCGGGTTACCATCAAATTAAAATGGCAGAAAAAGATAAGGCGAAAACCACTTTCAGAACGCCAAAAGGAAATTTTTGTTGATGTCGTTTGGGTTAAAGAATGCTGGGGCGACATATCAGCGTATGGTCAATGAGGTGTTCAAATCGCAGATTGGTAGGAACGTGGAGGCTTATATTAATGATATGGTGATTAAGACCATGGATGGTGAATACTTGGAGGATCTCGCTGAAACTTTCCATAGCCCAAGGAAAAATTCGATGAAATTGAATCCCAGCAATTGTACTTTTGGGGTCACGGCGGGAATTTTTTTGGGTTTTCTGATGAATATAAGAGGAATAGAGGCCAACCCTGAAAAAATATAGGCCTTACTTGACATGTCACCACCAAAAACAATCCGTGAGATTCAGCGCTTGAATAGAAGGATCATTGCCTTGGGGCGTTTCATATCCAGATCGGCCGAAAGGTGTTTGCCATTTTTTAAGGTCTTAAAGGGTGGACAGAAATTCTCGTGGAGTGAGGAGTGTAATGATGATTTTGAACAAATGAAGAGTTATCTCGGGAAGTTGCCATTATTATGTAGCCCAGTTGAGGGAGATGAGCTGTTCGTGTACTTGGCACCATCTGATTATGGGGTTGCCGCAGTATTAGTAAAGGAGGAAGGAAATGTCCAGAGGCTTGTATATTATGTGTTTAAGGCATTGAACGAGGTTGAAGCGAGATACTTTAATGCGGAAAAAGAGGCGTATGCCTTGGTGATTGCCGCCATAAAATTAAGGTATTTCACTGCTCATACGATAATAGTCTTGACTGATGCTCCTTTGAGGAAAATTCTCTAACAGCCAGATACAGTGGAAAGATTGTTGAAATGGTCTATTGAGTTGACATAATTTGATATCAAGTATGAATCTCGCAAAGCGATTAAGGCAAAGGCGTTGGCAGATTTTATTGTAGAGACTTCATTTACAAAGTCGCAAGCGGAGTTGGCAGAGGCGGCAACCAAGAGAAAGATGCCCAAGAAAGTAGTTCCTAGTCTGATTGAAGCAAAAGCGAGACCGCCTAATTGTTGGAGCCTCCATGTTGATGGGTCTTCAGCGAAGGATAAGGGTGGGGCGGGAATTATGCTGGTGTCTCCGGATGAAGATGGCAAAAATGGAAAGGCATTGAGATTCAAATTTCCCGTTTCAAATAACCAAGCAGAGTATGAAGCCCTGATAGCGGGAATTGAGCTAGCCAGAGACATAGGCTTGACAAAGATTATCATTCATTCAAACTCCCAGTTAATTGTGAATCAGGTGAAAGGAGAATATGGAGTACTTCATCCAGTTTTGGTGAAATACCGCGACATGACCAGGAGCAATTTAAAGAGTTTTGAGTTCTGGGAATTGATGCAAATTGATAGATTTGAAAACGCAAGGGCTGATATGTTAAGTAAATCTGCGGGAAACAACATCCAAATCTCATCAAAAGATGTGGAAATACCGGCAATCAATAGGCCAGTTGTCATGGCGATAGAGGAATCAGAGAAGAGTTGGGTAAGTGAGATGAAGAAATTCCTAGAAAAAGAAGAATGGTCACTTGATTAAAACAAGGCCAAATTAATCAATAAAACCTCGTCAAGATTCACTGTTCAAGATGGAATTCTTTACAAAAGGTCATTTTCTAAACCGCTGATGAGATGCGTCGAACCCAGTTTAGTGGATAAGGTTTTGTATGAAATCCATGAAGGAGTATGTGGGGGACATCCAGGGGCGAGAACCTTATCAGATAAAATCTTGTTTCATGGGTATTATTGGCCAACACTAAGGCGGGATGCAGAAAAATATGTGAGAAAATGCGAGAAATGTCAAAGGCATGGAAATATCCCCAGATTACCAGTAACAGATCAAACCCCAATAGTGGCGACATATGGCCCTTTGACATGTGGGAAATTAACTTGATTGTTCCTTTTCCTAAGGCCAAAGGTGGGTGTCACTATGTAGTGGTTGCAGTGGATTACTTCACGAAGTGGACGGAAGCTAAGGCATTGTCGACAATCACGGAGGATAATGTAATCAAGTTTGTGTAGGAAAATATATGGTGTAGATATGGACTTCCAAGGGCAATTATTTCTGACCACGGAACTCGGTTTGGGAAGAAATTTTCGGCGGAATGTGCGAGATTGAATGTCAAACATTGGAAGTCAGCAGTTTACATGCCACAATGCAATGGACAGGCAGAGGCGAAAAACAAACAAATCTAGATGGAAGAGGTGGAGCATGGTTAGAGGAATTGTCGACCGCTCTTTAGTATGTGAGAATAACCGTGAAGGGTTCAACTGGAGAGGCAACATTTGCACTCACCTTTGGGTCAGAAGCAATGGCGTCGGCGGAGATGGCCTTACCAACTTACAGGGTTACCTATTATGATAAATTTAAAAATGAACAAAGGCGTTGCAATGATCTTTACCTATGTGATGAGAAGAGAATGAATGCGAGAATGAGGATGATTAATTACAAGCAGAAAATGAAGGCGCAACATGATAAAAGGGTCAGCAAGAGATCGTTCAATGTGGGAGATTGGGTTCTAAGAAGCATGGAGGCCACCAGACCAAAACCTAGATTCTCTAAGCTTGATTAAAAGTGGGAAGGTCCTTTCCAAGTCACCAAGGTTATTAGAAAATGGACATATCAGTTAAAAAGAGCACATTGAGAAGAATTAAAGAACGCATGGATCGTGGATCACTTAAAGCGATATTATCAATAGACTGTCGTTAGTTTTATACTCCCTCCGTCCCACGATAATCTGCAAAAAGATACCTTTTGGGCGTCCCACAATAATCTGCACTTTCCCAAAATGGAAATGGGACCCACTTGTCTCTACTCACAACCATTACCCACTTACTCCACTTTCTCTCTCCTACCCAACCATCTACACTCACAGCACATTACCTTTTTCACCTTTTACCTTAATTCCCGCGCCAAGAAAAAATGTGCATATTTCTCCAGGACGGCGGGAGTATGTTTTAAATACTTTGTTTTCCGTTTGAATAGTGAAATTTATATGAAATTTGATATTCTAGAATGATATGTTTGATGTGATATGGAAAACAAATATTAATGAATTTCTTGACGTAATGATTATACAAGGCTTGTCAATATTAATTTTGTGTTAATTTTTTATTGCATGAATTGACGGACGTATGAATGGCACAAACAAGACATGTACATTATGCCTGAAAGGATGAAGGGAGGTTGCCGCCCTAGTAGGCACCCCCAAAGCTTGAAAGGATGAAGGGAGGTTGCCGCCCTATTAGGCATCCCCAAAGCTTGATATGATAAAGGGAGATTGCCGCCCTATTAGGCACCCCAAAGCTTGATATGAAAAAGGGAGGTTGCCGCCCTAGTAGACAACTAACAAACCTTGATATGATAAAGGGAGGTTGCCGCCACAGTAGGCACCCCCAAAGCATGATATGATAAAGGGAGGTTGACGCCCTATTCGGCACCCCCAAAAGCTTGAAAAGATGAATGGAGGTTGCCGCCCTAGTAGCCCCCAAATCTTAAAAATATGAAGGGAGGTTGTTGTCCTATTAGGCACCCCCAAAAGCTTGAAAAGATGAAAGGAGGGTGCCGCCCTAGTAGGCACCCCCAAGACATGATAACAGCCAAGGGAGGTTACCGCCCCAGTAGGTACCCCCAATACATGGAATAAAGGTCAAGGGAGGTTTCCGCCCTAGTAAGCACCCCCAAAACAAGAAAGAAAATCAAAGAGGTATAAAGGAAAAATGGTCGCACCAAAAGTCAGAAAAAGGCAGATGCAAGAAATGCCACTAAAGAGTAAGATTGCCTAAACATAAGCCTCACTCTTTCGAAGGGAGTAGTGTGTATGGATATAAAGATTGTAAAGAGGATCTTTGATAAACTATCGAAGCAAAATAAGCATGCGACATACAAGGAAGACATTTAGAGCAGATTAAGGATAGCCAAACAACAACATTGAAGAAGGAAAGCATTCACAAAATTGAAATCAAAGTTAGGTCACAAATAGCGACAACCAAACAGCAGAAAACAGTCAAGACAGAAAGTAAAATGTTTAATAAAGACCAAAATCAAGAGTTAAAATCCTTAGGTGGGGTTGGGTGTTGGTCGCATTGGGCAGCAGCGGCAGCTCGAGCAGCTTTCTTTGCATCTGCGAGCGCCTTGTTCTTCTCGTCAATTAGCTCAACCCACATGGTCAAAGCATCATTCTCAGCATTTTCAGGAGCTTCCCAAACCGGTTTACCTAAAAGTTTGTCTTCAGATGCTAAGGCATTGAGCTCATCCTTCTCATATGGAACCAAACTGTGGCCCAAACGATAAAAGTCGCTATAGATGGGTTCAGAGCCCCACCTAGCAATTAATTCTGGAGTTATGGATATAATCTCGCTTGAACTTTCCGCCGCCTCACGCATTGCATGGATGAGAGATTTGTCATACAATTCCATGGATTCTTGTTCAGCCTTAGCACGTGCATCAATAGGGAACCTAAGTCCAGCCTCCAATTGAGAAGGATGGGCGACAACACCATCCATTCTAAGTCCCATGACGAGAATCGGCATGTCACCCGTATAAGGCTCAATATGAAAAATGTTAGGGTTTATCCCATACTTAACGTGCAAGGGAGTTTGGAATTCTAAGGAAGAAGAGGTACTTGTTTCTACAACAACAGAGAAAGGAATTTCGTTGGAAGCTTGACGTCTGGATGAAGTCTCAACCGCCAATGTATCAGAGACGTCGTGACTGGATGTGGAGCTGGAGGAAGACATGTCGCCAAGTTTACTGGAAGAAGAGAGAACCTATTTATAGAAGCGACGACTAAGTAAATCAAGGGCAGCGGGAAAGTCAGTATCTGAGAAATCAGAATAAAAATGAGGGCGGTAGAACTCGCAAATATGTGAACAAAGTTCCCAAGTAGTGAAGAAGGTTTTCATGGGAACTGACTTGTGCAAAAATGGAGGACCCCTAATTTCTAAGGCATCCAAAATGGCGACATCAGCATCATACCTGATAAGCATAGTGTTGAGGTACTCGCGATGAATTCTGGCCCAAACACCTCTATCAACCCTATAAAACCCACCACTTTTCCTATTTTGGCCAAACCTAACTGTTCTAGCACATGATTTAGTACCAGCCAGCCATCAAATTGTGCGAGGATTGAACTGAAACTGGAAAACTTGAAGGATTGAAAAAGCTTACCTGAGAAATTACAGAAAAATGATGAAGGCTTGAAGAATTTGGCCGAATTCTTGCCGGAAACTTCAATGATTGGAGAAACCTTCAAAAGATACCTCAAACAAGCTTGAAAAGGGCAGTCTAGTGAGCAAAAAACCTGGGAGAGCTTGAAAACAACGAAAGCTAACCGGAATATGGACGGAGCAACAAAGAACACGCCTGAGAAAAAGTCGGTTCACCGAAGGAGGAAAAGGAAAGTGTGAGTTGAGTAACAAAATGAGACCGGGAGAAACGAGATGGTCCTTAACCAAGGAAGACGAAAAGGTTTTGGGGAGGTTTTCAAAATATATTAAATGATGTCCAAAAATTGAATTTCCCCCCATTATTGAAAATAAATCATTAAGGCACATATTTCGAGGTAACACACATCAATTCTGACAAGCCGTCCTTTTTCATCAACTGGGAGGTGACACGTGGCCAGAAGAGCGTTATATGAAACCGCAATCTTGCTAAGTCATGGTCAAGAGGCGAGAATCGTAAGCGACAATCAAAGTTTTTCGATTGGATTATAAATAATCCAGATCTCGAACTTGAGGGCTACTGATATGATCATGGAAAGAGATATTTGGGCCTGTACGAATATATGAGACCCAAAATGATAAATATAGATTGAAGGTCAAGAAAATAGGCCCAAGATAGGATGAGTGTGACATGGCAACTTAACCAAGAATATCGGCGGGGCGGTGGTGTATGAGGTGGAGGGGTTTTCGGCTGTTGAGAGGTTTGAGCCGAGGGTTTTTGTAGGAGGTGGTGAGAGGGTTTCGGCTTTACGGTTTTGACGCTAGGGGTTTGGCGGAGAAGTTCTATTATGGATCTTATTGTTCTGATACCATATTAGAATAAAGGATGGTAGACGAAGTCAATTCATACATGGAGAGAGAGAATTGATATGAATGACTCAATTTTATTATGTTATCATAGGTACATATTTATAGGGTTTACAAAGAGTTAGAATCCTATTCTAATACAAAGATTGAGTTACCCATTCTAAATACATTGGAAAGATTGAGTTACCTATTCTAAATACATTAGAATATTTAGAGTCCTATTCAAATACAAACAATATATACTTGATAATATAGAATATAATATTATAACAATATTATATTCCTAATAGGGGGTTGGTGGTGGGTAGGGGTGGTGGGGGCAGTGAGTAGTGTTCTTAAAAAATATTTTTAATTAGAATAAAAAAAATTGCTTGAAGGTGAGGGAGTTGTTAATTTTAAAATGAATAAAGAAATATTTTTTTGACCTCGGGGTGGTGTGTGGGGGGGTTGGAGAGTTGTTAAAAATAAATTTAAATTAGTAATTTTTTTTTTCTTTTTGGACCGGGGGTGGGGGTGAGGGGCGGGCTATGGAGAGTTGTAAAAAATAATTTTAATACAAGTTTTTTTACGAGGGGAGTGTGGTAGGGGATGGTTGATGTGGGGTGAGTAACGTAAATATGTATGCAAAGTTAAATGTGTGAGTGAGTGTGTTAACATTTTTCGAGAAATAAAATATAGACAAAAAATTCGTAAGTCATTTTACTTAGAAAAGTGGGAAAAATATTTTTTGAAAAATATTTTCTCCATTTTTCGGTGATTACCAAATATCGAAAAATGATAGAAATATTTTTCGAAAAACATTTTCACTCAAACCAACGGAGCCTTTTATTGCACCTTTACAATTTCCTTAATTTTGTTATAAGTTTCATTTTGTGCATTTTGCAATGAGACAAATGAGAAAGTTAGGTCCGTCCCATAATCTATTTTAATTCACCATCTATTTGTTGTAAAATTTCAGATTTTTTGGTTCTTTCCCCTTTAAAATTTCGATGTGTGTGTTGTGTGTATTCAACATTCAAGATTGTTTTTTTTTTTTTTTTTTTTCACCTTTTCATGCCTTTGAATTATGACACGCGTTTTCTGAAGTTCCTTATTGGAATAATTTTTGGGCACTCGAGGTGTTTGACACAATGTTTCTGAGAAAATTCGGGATGTAAATTGGGTCTATTTTGGGTCATTTGATGATTTTGAATGTTTGTCCTTGAGAATAATAAAAAAAAATGCATTTTTAGCGGGACTGTAGTGTATGGAATGGATTAAAGATTATGTGTTTGGCAGTTATGAAATGTATAAGTGATGGATTAGGTTTGGTTGGGTAGTGGGTACTGATTCTTTTCTACGCATGATTAACCAGTTTTGTTGTTTTTTTACGTTTTACAGGCGTCTTCCGGCTTCAGCTATAAAACATGTAGGAGGCTCTCAGGGTTTGGTGGATCATAAACTTGGATCTCCTCCATCACTGGCCAGAGTTAACAGAAAACAAGCCACTTAGACAGTGGGAAATCTGCAGGTTGGACTTTTTCAGGGCGTATTAGCATTTCATAAAGTGATTACAGCAAAGAATTGATCTGAAGCGAAGCAATTTGGCTACGGGCAATATAGAGAGGATAAAATATGACCTTAATTGTTGTTCTCGAATCGCTCTAGTATGGTGGCAAAATGGGGTGCAATTAAACCGCCAAAGGAGATGCAAGAGAATAGACAAGTTCCTTCCACCACTTAATATCCTTGAACCTACCACAACAATAACTGGTGGTTCATTTTCATTCTCTTCCCTGCTTGAGAGCATTCCCAACGCATATAGGATCAAGTGTAAACAGCTCTTTCTTGGCAGACATTTGGCCTCAGCTTGGGCTTTTATTGTTGTTCCAGACTCGATTATGCGTAAATACAAAATCTATTGTTTAGATAAATGGGTGGAGTGATAATTTTCTCCTTACCAATTTGTCTGCCTAGTCGAACCAGTTTTTCAATAGATGCTTAGATTTTAGCTTTACCTTTTCTGAATTTGAAGTTCTTTTTAGAGTAATTTTGGTGTCTCAGTTGCTGTTGAATTAATATACCTGAATTTTTTGGACATAGTTGGGGCTATGTTGGGCATCTGATTTTGAATGGTCCAAATATTCAAAGTGGTATTTCAGTGAGATTCACACTTTTCCTTACTTGTTAGGCAGTTTCTGCTTCTTCATGGCTCAAGGTTGACGAACCTATCTCCGTGTTTAACCATTTTCATAAGACATGAAGGAGCTTCCAGAGGTTCGCTGGTTCGTAATATTTGGTAGCGCTGATGTAATTGTATTGAAGCAGTACAAAAGGATGATTCAGCAACCGATGTTAACAGGTATATAACGCATGTTTGCTGTCACTGTACCTCTCTCTCTCTCTCTCTCTCTCTCTCTCTCTGCGATGTGTTTATGGCTCTTTGCTTTTCCTGCATATGCGTGTAATTGCACATGCTGATGGTCACATTATTTTTCGACATTTATTTCAGAAGTAGGGCACATGATATGTTACATTGGCGCATATTGGCATTCTGTTCCCTGCTTTTCATTTTGATTGCTTTAATTGAGATTTCTAAGATGACAGTCATTCCCTTACCAAACTGAGTTAATATTGTGCCTGCTTCTGTAAACCCGGTGCGCGTATTACTTTCAATTATTTTATGCTAACCCAAATGTCCTGCGAACTTCCAGTGACTTTAGGCTAATGCTGGTGTCTACAATCTTGATACATAATGGTGCTTGAGAATGCAATTTATTTAAAAGAATCCATATGTGCAGAGTAAGCGAATTCTTGGTTTAGCTCCAATTTAGTGTCGGAAGAAAAGATTAATCAAAATTTCTCGTGTCACAGTTAGGTGGATATTTATCGTAAATATTCAAGGGATCCTCTTTTGCTCGTAGTGATCGTTTATCATATGGATTACGATTCTGTGAATCTTAGAGAATTTCTATGCATATACTGAATCAGCTAATTGGCAGTTCTTATAAGTCTTCACCAAGTACATGGCAGAACACATACTATCCATATGGCATATAATTTTACGGACACGAGTTTTCGAATGAACCACTTCAAAACTGCCCAAAAAACAAGTTTGTAGAAATAAAATAAAAAAATATAAAAATAAAAACACTTTATTTAACTATAATTATAATGAACATAATGTTCATATTAACTCCTACATCATGAATCCTGAATGTGCAGTTTTGAATGCATGTTAGACAGAATTTGCCAGCACATAAACTCATTATAAAATGCTTTCATCAAGTTTGAAACTTCAAAAATAATGAACCATAATAAATGGTTCACATGGGCTCTCTTCACCATTTCCAATGTAAGAGGATTCAGAACACTTAAATATGTGTTTAAGGAATAATGTGCAGTTAAAGTGCTAGCAAAAGTAGCAATATTGTCAACTTCTCTTTCTGTTCTCTTCCTTCTTTGCTTCCAGTCTCATATTTTCCAGCAGAAGTACCCAAAATCGTAGACAGGAGAAAAGAACATGGTTGGAGAAGGGTACTGAAGAACATACTCTGAAGGTTGCTCTGATATCAAAGGTCAGAATTCTAATACGTATAAACACATGCATTATTTATATAATATAATATAATTTGTAGACCGGCTTCTTCTTTTTCTTTTTTTCCGGCCATTGTTGTTCAAATGCTTCTGTTCTTTAACTTCTTCGACATTATGTAAAGTTTTGAAAATAAAATATACTCCCTCCGTCCCAAATTTGCTCTTGGTCATTCATTTTGCAACAGAAGTAGTATAAGGATAAACACCATAATATATCTGATAAGCGTTTTCTAGCCAATTTAGAAGAATTATTGTTACTATACCTAAATGGTGGATCACATGCTATATATTTGTAGGTTAGGGACTCTTTTTCATTGACTTAAATTGTCCCATGAGCGGTCCAATCACTTTTATTATTACCACGCTGATAAAAATGAGTAAATCACTCTTTTCAAATAATAGGCAACAAAAAGCGTAAATCAGCCACATCAAGCATGCTTGCGAATGTGAGATCTGTATGATCAACTGGATTTTAATATTTTATAATGATTTGAAGGATAGCTGATGTTCTGTGTTCTGAAAACGAGAACATTAAGGTGTTAGAACAAGCTTTGTCGAATTTTCTGTTCATCATCCGTGCCAATTTATCCAGTTTTGTCATTAAAAAACTTTTTTGAAAATTCTGTCCCCCCCCCCTGTATTTTTGATTTCTACTAGTTTTCTTTTTTTTTTGCTGAAACTGTTGTTTACTAGTGTCAGGTTGATTCCTACTATTGCTGTTTTGCTGACATTGTTGTTGCCTCCTCTGATACCTACCGGAGTGGGTTATGATTTATATGCCCTCGTAGCAGCAAAACTGAGAGACTCACATCTGGTTAGTTTTCTTTTTGGTTCGGGGTTATTTTTCTGGTACTTTCTATGTCTTTTGATTCCTACTTTTCCATATAATCAATAAAAAAAAAAAAAAAAACATCAGATGGGGTCCTAATTTTGTTGCTCCTCTAATACTTCTTCATCCCACAAAAAAGTTACTCACTCCGTCCCAAAATAAATGTCTAATTATTATGCTCTTGAGGAAAAGTAAAATTAGAAATTCATTAGGGGACAAAGGTTGTACTTTCGGCAATTCAAGCTTTAGCCGGGTGATTTTGCTTCTTTATATTTCCTTTAAACAGGGAGACTAAAGTTACATCTCTTTGTAGGCCATGGATGATAATTACCATGCTACTGATTTTTTTTTTTTTTTTTTTTTTTTTTTTTGAGGGAGGAGTGGGGAGGGGGTATTATGAAAATACATAGCTAAAATCTTATAAATGCAGTTCTTACTTTAGAATAAAATCAAAATGACAAGCACAACTCCTTGTGCAGTTTATCCTCCATAAATGATTATGGTTTGGAGGATGACAGGGGATAGAAAGCATTGATATCAAATACCAACAAAACAGTGAGAGTTAATTCAATTGTCTACTTGTACAATTTTCATTTTATTTCCTCTTTTTGGATTATGAAAAAAAAGACAAATATAGTGATGTTAGGATATATACACATGTATTGTATTAAGTACATATTTACCTACCCACACCAAAAATAAAAATAAGTAATAAATATATAAATAATTGCAAAAGAATCATCTACAGAAACATAATAAATTTATGTTTCCTCAGTTGTCAGCGCAAGCGCAGAGAGAGAAAGAGAGAGAGAGAGAGATGGAAGGAGAAGGAGAAGGAGAAGGAAAAGGAAGAGTATGTGTGACAGGAGCAACAGGGTATTTAGCGTCGTGGCTGATTATGAGGCTCCTTCAACATGGTTATTTTGTGAATGCTACCATCAGATCTCACTCAGGTAACTCATCTGAATTTCATCAAGAATCTTACAACTTAATTTTTTCTTTTGGCTTCGGAGGATTAGTTAATAGTACTCCCTCCGTCCCAAAATGAATAGTACTAAATAAGTATTTAAATAGTGTTCATTTGATTTTAGAGTATTTTCTCTGTTTTTGATCAAACAGTATACTGTTGTGTACTGCTATCTCAGGATGTTCTACATAAGAGTTCATTTTCAAGAAAATTCGTTCAACTTTGGTAAATTTACATATAAAGATGTGATCTTTGGGTATATGGATGGATGAAATATTATGGGCATTTGGGCATGTATCAAAAAGTACAAGTAACAATCTTTGTTGCAAGTGTGAAATATTCAAGTCGTCCTAAAAATAAAAATATTTGGCATTTTCGAATTCATAGAAAGTGCCTTAAGGACAGTTGACAGGGCCCACAAAAGATATCATTCGTTCGAAAAATCTAATAATCTAAATTCAACTTTGTTATATGTCAGGCCACGAGAAAGATGTTAGCTACCTCACAGACTTAAAAGGAGCATCGGAAAGGCTTAAGCTATATACTGCAGATTTAGACAAACCAGATACCTTTGAAGAGCCCATAAAAGGATGCATTGGAGTCTTTCATGTTGCACACCCCATTGATTTCGCAGGCAAAGAACCACAAGAAGCACTCAACCAAAGAGCAATCAACGGCACAATTGGTATTTTACAACTATGCCTCGACTCAAAAACTGTCAGAAGAGTTGTCTACACTTCTAGTGCATCAACCGTCGTGTTATGTGGAACAGACTTAAAAGTAAAAGATGAAGAATCGTGGAGCGATGTCGATTTTATTAAAGAAAATTTGGATAATTTGGGAGCTCCTTATTATATTTCTAAGATATTGACGGAAAAGGCAGCTATGGAGTTTGCAGAGAAGAATGGGTTGGATCTTGTTACTGTCAATCCTACTTACATCCATGGGCCTTTTATCGGTCCTAGCTGCCCTGGGTCCGTTCGTATGTCATTGGCTATGATTTTTGGTACGTTTATAGTAACTTTTTCAGCAAGATATCCAGAGTTTTGAAATTTCTTAAAAGTCATTTTTCCGGTGCAGGTGATGTGGATAATCGTACGTATGCTCTACTTAGTAATTTCCAGTTGGCGCACGTTGATGATGTGGCGAGTGCGCACATTTTCCTCTTTGAACATCCTAATGCAAAAGGAAGATTCATTTGTTCAGCTCGCGATATGTCCATTGATGAGTTGGCTAAATTTCTTTCAGCAAGATATTCAGAGTTTCAGATACCAAAGATCGAGTCAGTTGCCACTTAAAGACTAAAGTTTTACTCCCACACTCCCACAATAAATGTCCAAAAAAGTTTCAAATTTGTTCTTGATAAAGAGCAAATTTGAAACTTTTTTGGACATTCATTTCGGGACGGAGGTAGTAGATAATTTCAATCATTTTAAATCATACTTTGGCAGCTCGTTCTTGATTTTCTTCTCTTTTGGCATGCCATTTCATTTTACAGTTTCCCGGATGATATAATGGGACGTAGATATTTCATCCCTACGTCGAAAAAGCTGTTGGAAACTGGATTCAAATACAAATACAGCGTTGAGGAGACGTTTGATGAAGCAATTCAATGCTGCAAAGAGAAGGGTATTCTCTAGCAATTCTGGCATATATAGTCGCTCAGCGTATATATATACGGTGCACGCTTTTTCCTTATGTGTTCGACTGCAACATTTGCAGATTACTCTGTTTTATGCAATGTACATGAATTCTAGCTAGACGTATTCTTTCGGTTACTTTTGATTACCAATCAAACATGTGTACACACAGTATACCTCTTTCCGAATATACTGAAATATGAATGCCCGTGCTTTGGATACAATTTTACGTGTACAGAACGAGTTTAAGGAGACAGTATTGGCATCCTACTCGCACACTCACTCACACAATATGTACGCTGATGTAATTGATTGCAGCAGAATAAAATAAATAGTAACCGGATAGGCAATTAATCGAAACAATGACTAATTGATCCAATTCGAATCCACGAATTAGGGTTTGGCAAGATCAACACTTAAAAGATGAGAACCTCGAAGAACAGAAGGAATCCACCTTTTCGAAGGAATCCACCTTCAACAAGCCAATGAAGACTTACAATTGCAAAGCAATCAAAATAATTTATCAAAATTCAACTCTCCCAATAAAAAACCCTACAAGAGTATTTATACTAGTCTATCAATGCTGAAAACCCTATTAAAAACGTAAATAATAATATCCCAAAAATACCCTCAATTAGTTCTATTAAAACCAGGAAAGAAAATAATTATGCTAGAGGGCATGAGTCGTTCCCTTGTTGTTCCACTCGTGATACGCCTCGTTCCATTTGTTGCAGTCGTGCTGAACCTTGTCACGACTCGTGCCTGTGATCACGAGTCGTGCCCTGTGCAATTTTCCATCGCCAAGTTCATGTCCAGAATTCCTTCTTCGCATCTGAATATTACAGACTACATCATACATACGCTTAAAGAACGAGTTTAAAGGAGATAGTATTGGCATCCTACTCACACGCGCGCACACACACATATATACACAATATGTACGAGCAAAGAATGAGTTTAAGGAGACAATATTGGCATCCTACTCGAACGCACACACACACACACATATACACACAGTATTGGCATCCTACTCGCACACACACACATATATCCACACACAATATGTACACACGTAAAGAACTAGTTTAAGGAGATTGCGTGGCTTCCTACTTGCACACACACTAGGGATGACCAAAACCGGTTCAGGTTCGAAAAATGTATGACCCTTAACCGGCCCGGATTGCTCACGGTTCCGGTTAATCCGGTTTCGGTTTTCTCCCCGATTCGTCCGGTTCCGGGCTTTTTCCGGTCCGGTTCCGGGCTTTTTCCGGTCCGGTTCCGGTCCGGTTCTATTGAAAAACAATGAATTTTCGTCCGGTTCCGGGCTTTTTCCGGTCCGGTTCACCATTTTGGTGACCCTTAACCGGCCCGGCTCCAAACCGGTTCCGGTTATCCCGATTCCGGTTTTCTTGACGGTTCATGGCGGTTCCGGGCTTTTTCGGTCCGGTTCCGGTCCGATTTTCCGGTTCCGATCCGGTTTGGCCATCCCTAACACACACACACACACAATATATACTATAACGAGGTTTAGGAGATTGCTTGGTTTCCTACTCACACACTCACAATATGTACGCATAAAGAACGAGTTAAAGGAATTTGCATTGCCTTCCTATTCGCGCGCGCACACACACATATATAGAAAAATACAAATCGGACAATCTGATATACCGTCGTATAAATTAGTCTTTTTTCTTTATAATGAAACAAAAAGTAATGAAAATTACAAGTACTAACATACAAAGAAAACTGGTGCAATGCATGTCAGAAACCAAATACAAATGCATATAAACTAAAAAAAAATCAAAAAAAAAATCAAAATATCTGTCCAGAAGGACTTATTCAATTTTACGAAGAACACGGAAAGGAAAAGTGATGATGAACTAGGCAGAGAACATGCCCCTCTCTTTGCAGCTCTGAATAGCTCCATCGAACGTTTCCTCAAACCCATACTTATACTCAAATCCAGTTTCCAATAGCTTCTTCTTTGAGTAGTTTGTTTTCTTGATCCCCGCTGCAACTTTCTCCGAATAATCTATATGTGGTACTTTGAGTTCAGGATAAGTCGAGAGGAATTCGTGCAACTTATCAATGGTGACCTCGAATGATGAGCAAATGTACCTCCCTTTCGCAGTCGGGTACTCGTAGAGATGAATCTGTGCGGCTGCCACATCATCAACATGGACGGTAGGGAAGCTACTGAAAGCAGTGGGGTCCCCAAATACCATAGGCATAGTCATTCGAATTGATTCTGGGTAATTTGGGGTACTAAAAGGTCCCGTTATAAACGACGGATTAATTGTGACAACATCCAATCCACTTTTCTCAGCAAAGTCAATGACTGCCTTTTCGGTTAAAGTCTTAGAAAGAATGTAAGTTCCTCCAACGCTCATTAGATAAGTTCTAACGAAATCCATATCGCTCCATGAATCCTCATCGGGCGATTCCTCGTCTTTGCCGTTGAACGAAACTGCGACGGAGCTTGAAGTGTGGATTACGCGTTTGACCGTTTTGGAGTCGACGGCGGCTTGTAGAATGCCTAGGGTGGCATTTATGGCTCTTTTAGTGACAACTTCGTCGGATTCTTTGCCGTTGAGGATTTCCATGGGATGAGCGACGTGGAAGACTCCGTCACAGCCGTTAATGGCTGGTGCGAAGCTCTCGGGCTTGTCGAGATCGGCGCTGAATAGCTTTAGTCTTTCCGATGCACCTGCTAGATTTGTGAGGTAGCCAACGTCTCTGTTGGTGCCTGCATCATTCACGAAATCATCATGATGATGTCAGTTCTAATAAATTATTAACAGTACACATTGTATATATATAAAAGTGATACAGAAAATTTGAAGTAGAGATGGAAAGTATGTATGTATACCTCTCATGGTGGTATGAACGGTGTAGCCGGCATCAAGAAGCTGTTTAATGAGTCTTGAAGCTAAGTAACCAGTTCCTCCGGTAACACATACTGTTCCTTTGCTTGATGCCATGATCTTTAGCTGCTGAGAAAAGAAAGGATTAAAGAAGATGATGAAAGGATATGTAAAGTGTGATATGGAAATTATAAATTTGAAGGGGGTATTTATACACATTTCATTTTTCTTGGGTCAAATTTGATGGCTCTTATTATTATGTGTGAAGTCAAATATGGTGAAATGCGCTGAGCAGTTTCATTTATTGCCTTCAAAGTCATCGGAGCATTATTATTATACTCTGTAGTCCGGACTCTCTTTTGTGTTTACAAAGATACTTGAGTTTTCACACTTAAAATTAATAATAAAAATAAAATAAAATAAATATTTTTTTAATTAATTATTCAAAAGTTTCTGAATCAAAATCGAAACTTTTAAAAGGGCTCTATATTTTATTTATTTCTATCAGATCCATCAGTTGAAATTTTATTTCTAAAAAGTTCACAAATATTATGTATCAAAGATTTTTTAGATCTAATAGTCATTTATCATATATATATACTCCCTCCGCCCCACCAAGAGCGTCGCCATTTTTAGCTCGGCACGCAAATTAAGAAAATAAGTGGGAAGAAAAAATGTTGTGAGTGTAATTTGAAAATAGGAGAGAGAATTAGTGGAGGAAATAGTGAATTTAAAAAGTGTTGTGAGTGTAGAGGAGAGAGAATTAGTGGAGGGAATAGTGGATGAGATAATAGAATATTAATAAAATATTTTATTTTTAGGAAAGGGTGGCGCTTTAAACGGGACACCCTTTTGGGTAAAAAGTGACGCTTGGAGTGGGACGGAGGGAGTATTTTTTTGCTCTCATACATGATTTGATAGATGTGTCTCAAAGTTTTGATGGACCAAGAAAAATAATAATAATATAGAGTCCTTATAAAAATAAGATTTAAATGAAGTACTTTTAATCAAATTACCTTTTTATTTTAAAAACATTTAAGTTTAATTGCAAAGATATACTCACTTCCTACATTCCACTCGAATTAAAATATTTTGCCATTTTGGATGCTCCATTCAAAATAGGACAACTCAAAAAATTGAAATGTTTTATTTTAGGATTAATGACAATTTAGGGCCTGAAGTATAGGGGCGATACCACATTGGGGCCTGAAGTTTTAAAACTATCAATTTAGGGCCCAAACTTACAATTTTAATCAATTTGGGGCTTTTTGACGGAAAACGTTAAAAAAGACCGTTAACTAACCAAGTGTGAGGCACATGAAATTCAGTAAGGGCATTTTGGTCATTTCGCGTTCAGCCCAAACTTCAGGCCCTAAATGGACAATTCACCACCTTCTCTCTCCCCCCCCTCTCTCTCTCTCTCTTCAAAAAACACTAACCCAAAAATTTTAAAAACTCATCCCCACCCCTTTTCTTCCTTCCCAGCAGCCAAACCCCACCTCCACCATTCTCGCCACCTCCATCCACCACACCATCCCAACCCAAACTACGCCACCGCCTCAACTTCCTCACCACTCTCGCCACCTCCATCCACCACACCATCCAAACCAAAACCCTCTACCTTTCCACCCCACAAAAGCCCCATTTTACAGCAAACCCACCACCACACCCAACCCCATTCACGTTCCCCCATCACAGACCCCCAAATCTTACTGCAGTTATTTAATCAAAAATACTCTAATTTCGGCAATCAAGAAGTCGGCGGCGACGGCGACGGCGACAGTGGGAGATTTGGCTGTGACCGCCATGAATTAGAGGAGGAAGTGGCGTAGCGAGAACAGAATTGTGGAGAAACATTGGGAACAACTGGGTTTGGTTTAAAGAGAGAAATTGAAGGGAGAAGTAGCTGGTGGGTCTGAATCGACCGACAGTGGTGGAGGTGAAGTAGAAGGTGGATTAGATGATGCCGGAGGGGAAGAAGTAGCTGGTGGATTAGGTGAGGGGGTGGTTGGGGTAACAACCGGGGGATTTTCTGATACAGGGGGAGGAGAATAAATTGGTGTAGTTGGAGGTGGCGGTGAGATTTTTGGTGGATCAGGTAATGGAGGCAGCGGAGAACTGGTGGCCGGTGGCGGGGTATCATTTTTAGGAGGAGGAAAAGCAGAAACAGGAGGAGGAGACGTGGTGGAAGGTGGTGGTGGTGAGGCGGCAGGCTGTTCTGATGGGGGTGGGGTGGAATTGCCGGTGATGAAGGTTGATTTTTGGGTATTTTTTATTTACATTATATAATTATTTATTTCTATGTAATGATTTTTTTAAATCAATGAAATTAATATTTTTTGCTTAAAAATGAAATATTTAGTTTTAGTTTATTTTTTTTTATTTTTTATTTACATTATATAATTATCCAATCTAAAATAATTAGTAATTTTTTTGAAGCAAAATAATTAGTAATTTAAATTAGCCAAAATCTTGCAAAAAACTAATTTTTTCGTAACATAAGAAAAAAACTAGTTTTAAAGCACTAAGTCTAACTAATAAGAGTGATGAACGATTCTGAAAACTAGTTTTTTTTATAACATTTTAAAAAAAGCTAGTTTTTCACAAGAGTTACTCTTTAAATTATTAGAAAAAAGGATAATAGTTGATATCTTAAATTATTTTAAATCATATTAACTATTATCTTTATTTTTTTCAATATTTTAAATTTATTAATTATTTTTTGTAAAAAAAAAAAAATTTTATTTATTATTTTATAGGGCAAATGACAATTTAGGGCCTGATGACCAAAATACCCTCACAAAATGTCATGTGTGTAGGAGGAACAGAGGGAGGAAGAGGAACAGAGGGAAGAACCTGCAGCCCCAAGCGTGCGCCTCACAGATCACCAGGCGGGCGCCCCTCGTGGCCTCAAGGGGGGGGGTTTCTTCTGGCATCAAGGCGAGTGCCTCGTCATTGCCCAAGCGAGCGCCTCAAGGTGGAACAAACACGGCAATAGCAACTGGGGTGGAGGCGGGCGCTTGAGTTCTCCGAGGCGGACGCCTCACGACAGCATCAACAAACAACCTTGGGACTGGACTCCAGGCGGCCGTACAGTGTTGTCTCAGGCGGGCGCTTCACGGCGAAATTGTTTCCTAATTTCGTTCTTTTGATTTTCGTTTGCTGAATTTTGACTTTAAAACTTGGGGTATTTTGGTCATTATTGTTTCTTAGGGTTTTAAGAAGTATTTAAACATCTTTTAGGGCTGGATAAAACTTAGTTTTTGATTGATTAATTTGAAGAGTTTTCTCTCTTTTTCTGGTGGATTACAATTATTGTGTTTTTAGGGTTCTTCGCCTGAGAACTCTTGTGTTTAGTGCGCTAAACACGAATCTATCGTGCTTTCGTGCTGCGTCAGTTGGTATCAGAGCAGGCTTAACCAGTCTTTCATCACTGATTCGTTATGGGGGATCAAGTAACAAGAGCAGATATCGCTGAAATAACCACCGCTATTGCTGCGTTGACAACACAGATGGCGGCGTTCATGGCTGCTCAACAGGGTCCTAACGCTCGTGCTAATCGTAACCGTGGTGGCGAGAGAGACAGGGTTATTGAACAGGGCCGACGCCTAGGGGGGTCGAAAATAGGGATGAAGAGGATTCTAGTTCCAATTCCGATGTTGAGGTTGATAGTGATAATGAACCGGGGCAGGGTGGTAATCGACATCGCCAGGATTATAAGATTAAGGCTGATATTCCGTTATTCTATGGAACCTTGGGAATTGAAGATTTTCTTGATTGGCAGAATGACGTTGATCGTTTCTTCGAGGTTATGGAGGTGCCTACGAATAAACAGGTAAAGATGGTGGCGATCCGATTGAAGAGTACTGCTGCGGTTTGGTGGGAAAAACTTGTTGCTCAGAGGCGACGACAAGGGAAGGGGCCAATTAAAACTTGGAGGCGTATGAAGCAGTTGATTTCAGAATGATTTTTACCGGCAGATTATGAGCAGACTTTGTATAAATTGTATCTCAATTGTGTGCAGGGTAAAAGAACAGTTGATGAATACACCACTGAATTTCAGAGGTATACTCCGTGGGTTAGGGTTGAGGAGACCGAGGATCAGAGAATTGCTCGTTATATTAATGGACTGAAGGGTTCGATACAGGAGAAGATGGGTTTACATCAGGTTTGGACTTTGACGGACGCTTCTACTCTGGCCTTGAAAGCTGAACTTATGGAGAAGTCGAGTTCGAACAATCTTACCCCTTTTCGCATATTTCCACAACAGGGTAATTCTGAAGCAGGAACTGATAAGGACCCAACTCCGTAGGCTAAAAGCACAGGCAGCACTAGCACTGACGCAGCTCGGAAGCACGATAGATTCGTGTTTAGCGCACTAAACACAAGAATTCTCAAGCGAAGAACCCTAAAAACACAATAACTGGAATCCACCAGAAAAAGAGAGAAAACTCTTCAAATTAATCAATCAAAAACTAAGTTTTATCCAGCCCTAAAAGATGTTTAAATACTTCTTGAAACCCTAAGAAACAATAATAACCAAATGACCAAAATACCCCAAGTTTTAAAGTTAAAATTCAGCAAACGAAAATCAAAAGAACGAAAGTAGGAAACAATTCCGCCGTGAAGCGCCCGCCTGAGACAACACCGTGCGGCCGCCTGGAGTCCAGTCCCAAGGTTTTTTGTTGATGCTCTCGTGAGGCGTCCACCTCGGAGAACGTAAGCGCCCGCCTCCACCCCAATAGCTATTGTCGTGTCTGTTCCACCTTGAGGCCCTCGCTTGGGCAATGACGAGGCGCTCGCCTTGATGCCAAAAGGAACCCCCTCCCCCCATTGAGGCCACGAGGGGGGCCCGCCTGGTGATCTGTGAGGCTCACGCTTGGGGCTGCAGGTTCTTCCCTCTGTTCCTCTTCCTCCCTCTATTCCTCAACAGATATTACTTTCTTCCAAGGACGAGGGCCAACGAAAAAATCTGCTGAGAGCACACTGTTCTGTTAACAACAAGGTATGTAATTTGATTATTGATAATGGTTGTACTGAGAATCTAGTTTCGCAGAAATTAGTTGATATTTTTGGGTTAAAAACTGAACCTCATGAGAAACCGTATAGTTTGGGATGGGTGAATAAAGGTTCAGAACTCTGGGTATCACGGACTTGCAGGGTTCCTATTTCTATTGGCAAATATTATAGGGAGGAGGTCGTTTGTGACGTTTTGAATATGGACGTCTATCATGTATTGCTTGGTCGCCCTTGGCAATATGACCATGACATTACTTATCGGGGAAAGGATAATGTGTTGATATTCACATGGGGTAAACATAAAATTGCTATAGCTCCTGTACTGCGTTTTGAGGAAAAGGTTGAGAAAGGAAAGCCGGTCGTGATGCTTATATAGAATGAGAAAGATCCGACAGCGACTATTGAAGAAGCAGAGAATCTTTGTCCGATAGTGATTGAAGGGTTGTTGGGTTATGTTAAGGTGGAGACGGGGATGCCGAGAGATATTGAAGAACGTCTTTCGGGGTTTCAGGAGTTGCTTTCGGACGAGCTGCCTAATGAGCTCCCTCCTATGAGGGACAAGAAGCTACAACCTCGCAAGTACGAGTACCACGCGGATGGAGTCCTTTATTCCGATGTGAACTCGGGGTCGAGTTCTTTGGAAGTGGAGGAGACTGATGTAGGAGGAACAGAGGGAGGAAGAGGAACAAAGGGAAGAACCTGCAGCCCCAAGCGTGCGCCTCACAGATCACCAGGCGGGAGCCCCTTGTGGCCTTAACGGGGGGGGGGGGGGGGGTTTCTTCTGGCATCAAGGCGAGAGCCTCGTCATTGCCCAAGCGAGCGCCTCAAGGTGGAACAGACACGACAATAGCTACTGGGGTGGAGGCGGGCGCTTGAGTTCTCCGAGGCGGACGCCTCACGACAGCATCAACAAACAACCTTGGGACTGGACTCCAGGCGGCCGCACGGTGTTGTCTCAGGCGGGCGCTTCACGGCGGAATTGTTTCCTAATTTCGTTCTTTTGATTTCCGTTTGCTGAATTTTGACTTTAAACTTGGGGTATTTTGATCATTTGGTTATTATTGTTTCTTAGGGTTTTAAGAAGTATTTAAACATCTTTTAGGGATGGATAAAACTTAGTTTTTGATTGATTAATTTGAAGAGTTTTCTCTCTTTTTCTGGTGGATTCCAGTTATTGTGTTTTTAGGGTTCTTCGCTTGAGAACTCTTGTGTTTAGTGCGCTAAACACAAATCTATCGTGCTTCCGTGTTGCGTCATCATGTGACTCGCACGGGGTCAGTTAACGGGGTTTTTTGACGTTTTCCGTCAAAAAGCCCCAAATTGATCAAAATTGTAACTTCGGGCCCAAATTGATAGTTTTAAGATTTCAGGCCCCAATGTGGTACCGCCCCTATACTACAGGCCCTAAATTGTCATTTACCCTTTATTTAATAAAACTCACTTTCACACTCAAAAGAACTTGCTACTCATTATAATCCACTTTCTCTATCTTTACGCCTAAAGAAGTTTTCTATTGACCGCTTTTTTCTAGCCGCATCTGTTTGCTTAGTCTTCTCAGTTTACATCACTTTTATACTCACAACACCTAATGCACCAACATTTTTTTTAATCTCTATGTCCAACTAAAAATTTTATTTTGAGTGAGACGGAGGGAGTATATATTATTGCTATTATTTTTTTAAACTATTAGTTTTACAAAAATAAAAATGTGGAAAAAATTGATAAAAAATATTTGGCCATAAAATATTTTTAAAAATATTTATTCATTTTTAAAGAAATTATTGTAAAGAAATAATCATTCACTTTGAAAACCAATACCTTAAAATTTAGAAATCTCAAAAATAAGTCCCTATTATATTACTTGGAGTATAAATGGTTTGGTTTGGTTCAATTTGGGAGAATTTATGTACCGAACCACTAGTAATCGATTTGAGAAAATTTCAAATTGAACTGAACCGAACCATGAAAAAATTCAAACAGAACTTAACCAAATCGATATGGTTTGATTCGGTTTGGTTCAAACCACGATTCAATTATATGGTACAAATTACGGTTTAGACCGCGGTCCATATCATGGTTCAAATCATGGTTTATACTATGGTTCGAAGTACGATTAAGACCGCGACTCATTATTAGATTTGTTTAAATTTTTTGTGATCACAGACAAAAAGCAAAAGATACGGGCGTTTAAGCGAAAAGTCGGAGGAAGAGAGAGACTAGATCGTGGAAAGAAATTGGTTATTTATTTGTCGCGGTGAAGATAACAAATGATTAAATTAATATTAAATAAAACGGGGGTTAAAACTATTCTATGTAATATAGGTTTTTTTATTAATATAACAGTAAATATTAATAAATATACGAAAATATTAACTATGATACAAAACGGGATTAAGATTAGTTTATGTAATGTGGTTTGATTTGGCGATTTGATCTTTCTGTTCGATTTGGTGTTTCGATCTCGCGATCTCAAACTGCGATTTGGTTTGGTTTGGTCTGCGAGAGTCAGATCACAAACCAAACCATACAATCTAGTTCGCCAATATTTAAGATCGAATTGAACCATTAATAATTAAAAATCAAATCAAATCAAACCAAACCAAATCGTATCATTTAGTTCATTTCGATCTCATATCGCGATTACTTATACCCAATTGTAAGACCATCTACAATGGTTTCAATACACTCACAACATTCAACACCCACTTTAACACTCCACATCACCTTATCTCTCTTCCACCTAATAATTCAACACCCCATTCAATTTTTAATCCTGCAATGGTTTTGTTTAATAAAATTCAACACACTTTCAACTCATCATCCTATACTCCACCACGTTTATGTTATTTTATATTCTTTATTTTTATAATTAGTAAAATAATAGATTTTTTTTTTGTGAAAAATGAAGGATAATTGAGAAATTTATACAGAAAAAAAAAGTTTTTTTTTTCTGTGTCCAAATCAATTGAAAGAGGACTCTATTTATAGAAATTTTTTTTATGAATTTTGGTGTAAAAAAATTAATTTTTTTTTATATAAGATAATTGTCTTTGAAAATTCGGATGAGATTTGAAGAAAAAAATCCAATGACCTCCAATCACCTCAATTTCAGGGTGGCGTTACGTGGCAAGAAAAGGGGCCCATGAATTCAATACCTATTGAATTTTTTCAACAATTTTTTTTTCCAATTATTTATTGAAAATGGGTTTCAATGCCCCATTGTAAATGGTCTAAGCAGCGACAATTTACCGAAATCATGGAAGAACTAAAGTGTACAAGAATAGAGACTTGACTTAGTCTAATGTTGACCAAGTAAAATGAAAGCAGCCGTTGACATGGATCTGTGAAAACCCAATTATTATGTCAACATAATGGAGATACGATATGGCTAATTATTAAAAGGGAAAATTATCTGCTGACCGTCGCAGCATCAGCTGTGACGTTTTGCTCATACTTCAAGATTAAAAGCAACCTCCAATCAAATTTTAATTCAAATAAATTTAAGGGAAATTAATCGATTTTTTTTTTTTTTTAAAAAGGTGTTATAATGATCGAGAAATTTCTCCATAAATTATATTATTTTTATAATATTGCATCAGTATTATGTTTACATATAATAAGCGAATCAGTGAATGAGGTGTTGTGATCATGAAAACTAGTAAATTATAAATTTAATTTACTACTTTCATATCACATGGATGAGTGTGGATTAAATATTTGAAAACAATAATTAAGAAATAATAGTATAATAAGATAATAGAGAATCAGTGGAGGAAATGTTGTGATCATGAAAAGTAAAATAGAAAAAAGAATGAGTGAAGGAATATTAGTGAATTATTGTTGTAACTATAACAAATAGGTATTATTGATTATAAAATTATAAAAATATTTTGAGTAATCTAAAGTTGCATGGGACGAAATAAAAAAGAAATACAGTAAGTATTATCACTCACGGAGGTGGGGAGACGGACGGAGTATGTTTTTTAAAGTATTTTAAACGGTAGATCAAAGTCTGTATTTGAGTCAAGCAATTAAGACACAAGTTGGTCCGATAGACCCGCCGGTGACATGGGTTGATGTTGAAATACTATTATAATGTTACCTTTAATTATACGGTTGACCTCGTAATTACTCAGCCCGCCATAGTTGAACAAATAAAAAGAACAAAATCTATAAATACCCTCATTTCCTCTTCAAACAAATCATATCACAATCTAAAACACAACCACATTTTCATCACCGTCTTCATTAATTTCCCCGAAATCAATCGAAAGAGAAATCATAACAATGGCAAGCAAAGGAACAGTTTGTGTTACCGGAGGAACTGGTTACTTAGCTTCAAGACTCATTAAACAGCTTCTTGATGCCGGCTACACCGTTCATACCACCATGAGAGGTATACATACTTTCTTTCCATCTCTACTTCAAATTTTCTGTATCACTTTTATATACAATGTGTACGTACTGTTAATAGTTTATTAGAACTGACATCATCATCATCATACGATTTCGTGAATGATGCAGGCACCAACAGAGACGTCGGCTACCTCACAAATCTAGCAGGTGCATCGGAAAGACTAAAGCTATTCAGCGCCGATCTCGACAAGCCCGAAAGCTTCGCACCAGCCATTAACGGCTGTGACGGAGTCTTCCACGTCGCTCATCCCATGGAAATCCTCAACGGCAAAGAATCCGACGAAGTTGTCACTAAAAGAGCCATAAATGCCACCCTAGGCATTCTACAAGCCGCCGTCGACTCCAAAACGGTCAAACGCGTAATCCACACTTCAAGCTCCGTCGCAGTTTCATTCAACGGCAAAGACGAGGAATCGCCAGATGAGGATTCATGGAGCGATATTGATTTCGTTAGAACTTATCTAATGAGCGTTGGAGGAACTTACATTTTGTCCAAGACTTTAACCGAAAAGGCAGTCATTGACTTTGCTGAGAAAAGTGGATTGGACGTTGTCACAATTAATCCGTCGTTTATAACGGGACCTTTTAGTACCCCAAATTACCCGGAATCAATTCGAATGACTATGCCTATGGTATTTGGGGACCCCACTGCTTTCAGTAGCTTCCCTACCGTCCATGTGGATGATGTTGCAGCCGCACAGATTCATCTCTACGAGTACCCGACCGCGAAAGGGAGGTACATTTGCTCGTCATTCGAGGTCACCATTGATAAGTTGCACGAATTCCTCTCGACTTATCCTGAACTCAAAGTACCACATATAGATTATTCGGAGAAAGTTGCAGCGGGGATAAAGAAAACAAACTACTCGAAGAAGAAGCTATTGGAAACTGGATTTGAGTATAAGTATGGATTTGAGGAAACGTTCGATGGAGCTATTCAGAGCTGCAAAGAGAGGGGCATGTTCTCTGCCTAGTTCATCCGATCACTTTTCTTTTCGTTTTCTTCGTAAAATTGAATAAGTCCTTCTGGACATAGCAATTTTCGATAGCTTTTTGAATTTTTCTGCATACGCCTCTTCTTCGGAGACATGTATTGTTGTTATCAGTTTTTTTTTTTTACATGTATACGCCTATAATGAAATATATTTCATTTGACTCATATATTGCTACAATAACAATTTTGAAATTGAGTATCCAGAAAATTTAGAATGACTTTTATGTACTCCCTACGTCCAACTCTCAAAACTTCAAAATTTTCTCCTTTGGTTGTCCCATCATAATTTCAAAAATTATAAAATGGAATTTTTGTTTTACTTCAAAATTTAATAATATAGAGTCCTTATAAAAATAAAGATTTAAATGAAGTACTTTTAAGCAAATTGCCTTTTTATATAAAAAACAATTAAGTTTAATTGCAAAGATATACTCCTTTTTATATAAAAAACAATTAAGTTTAATTGCAAAGATATACTCCCTACGTTCCCTACCTACGTGCACACTTTTCATTTTGGGCATTTCAAACCTATGTGCATATTTTCTAAAATGGAAATGAATCTTTACTATTCCCTCCACTCATTATCTCTCCTATATTATTTTAATACTCACAACACCATTATAATTTACTATTCGCTCCACTCATTCTCTCTCCTATTTTATTTTCACACTCACAACACTTTCAATATAATACTCTCTTCTTAATTTACGTAAAAAGTCAAACTAGGCACCTAGGCATGGGACGGAGGGAGTATATAGACTTCCTCTGTTTCACTCAAATTAGTATATTTTGTCATTTTAGATGTCCCTTCAAAATAGAACAACTCAAAAAACTGAAATGTTTTACTCCCTCCGTCCCAGACCAAGGGTATATGGGGGGATTTCACGCTTCTTAAGAATTTTTTTAAAAAATGAATAAAAGTTAAATGTGAGATAGGGAATAGTAATTAAATGTGTGGTAGGAAATATGAGAGATAATGTAAAAGTTAAATGTGTGATAGGGAATAGGAGAGAGAATGTAAAAGTTAAAAATATTTAATAGGAGAGAGAATGAGTGGGAGGAATAGTAGTTAAATGTGTGGTAGGAAATAGGAGAGAGAATGTATAAGGATATAATGAATGGTTTTTTTGTAAATATATGAAGATGATAAGGGTATTAATATATTCAAAAACTTGCCTTTTTTGGAAATGAACTCTTGATCTGGAACGTCCCAAAAAGGAAAGATGAACCCTTGATCTGGGACGGAGGGAGTATTTAATAACACTCACTTTCATACACAAAAGAACTTGACACTCATTATCTATAATCCACTTTCTCTCTCTACGCCTAAAGCCTAAAGAAGTTTTCTATTGACCGCATCTGTTCGTTTAATCTCACTTTTATATTCACAACACTTACTATTTACTGAACCAACATATTTTTTAATCTCTATTAGTTTTGCAAAAATAAAAATGTGGAAAAATTGATTAAAAATTATTTGGCAATAAAATATTTTTAAAAATATTTATTCATTTTTAAAGAAATTAATGTAAAAAAAACAATCATTCACTTTGAAAAAAAAAACCTTAAAATTCAGAAATCTAAAAAATAAGTCCATATTACTTGGAGTGTAAACGATTCGGTTTGGTTCAATTTGCGAGAATTTACGAACCGAATCATTAGTAATTGATTTGAGAAAATTTCAAATCGAATCGAATCGAACCATGAAAAAATTCAAACAGAACTTAACCAAACCGCTATGGTTTGATTCGGTTTGGTTCAAACTGCTATTCAATTATTTGGTCTAAATCACGATTTTATACCGCGGTACAGATCGTGGTTCAAGTCATGTTTTAGACTATCGTTCGAACGACGATTAAGAACGCGACTAATTATTAGATTTGCTTAAACTTTTCGTGATCACAGAGAAAAAGCAAAAGATACGGGTGTTTAAGCGAAAAGTCGGACGAAGAGAGTGACTAGATCGTGTAGAAAACTTGGTTATAACAAATTATTAAATTAATATTAGATAAGATACAAAACGGGGGTTAAAACTAGTCTATTTAATGTAGGTTTTTTTATTAATCTAACAGTAAATATTAATAAATATACGAATATATTAACTAAGATACAAAACGGGATCAAGATTAGTTTATGTAATGTGGTTTGATTTGACAATTTGGTCTTGCAATTCGATTTGGTGGTTCGGTCTCGCGATTTCAAATCGCGATTTGATTTAGTTTGGTCTGTCGAGAGTCAGATTACAAACCAAACCATACCATATAATTTGTCAATATTTAAGATCGAATTGAAATATTAATACTTGAAAATCAAAACAAACTAAAATGATTCATTTTATGAGCACCCCAACCCGAAACCTAACACGTGTCCCGAGCTGGAGAGCCCAAACTAAAGAAAGACCACCTGCAATTTTTGAAAACTTTCGCCTTAACTGGAAAATAAACCAACTTTAACGCTAACCTTCGAATACTAATTTGGGGTCATCTCCACTTGGAGAAAAAAGGGGTAAACCAACTTTGAAACTTAACTTTAGTTAAACACTACAAAGGTCCAAGTTCACAAATAAAACCTTTACAAAAGTTGTTTTATAAACAAACTCCAACAAATGAGTAATAACCAAAATATAACCCATCTATAACATAACGTACCCAACAACCCAAAAGACAAGTACAAACACCGCACCGTCCTCACTGGTCGGGTCCTCCTGTCTCAGTCCGATCTAAAACATTAAAGGGAGAAGGGTGAGAATAAATCTCAGCAAGCTATTATGAATGCAGCAATATGCCAAATAAGATGCAACACATAACAAGGTGCATATAACACATTGAAAAAGCCATAAACACATTACATTACATTGATTTACCTTTTCCCGTCTGAACCATAGTCGTACAAGATTGGAGATAAAACTCCACTCATTAGTGAACTGCTTGAGCATTATTCACTTCTTATAAGACCCGTTTTTCAGGAAACCATATAAGATACTAGCAACTCTGTAAGGCTTTTGGCTCAATACAGATGCTATAACCCCAATCTGTGGCCACAGAAAGGGACGGTCACAGGTATAATATAATTCGATCACATTAGGTCACACTTTCCATAATTGATCGTATTACGCTATATCCCCAAATATCATCTGATTAACACAAGTTCAAGCACATAATAGTTACTTGAAATAAAGTCCACACATTGGGATAACAATATATAACATGGTGCAATTACTCATGTTTAAACCTCACATAGTGTAACATATATCAACACTATTGAATCACAATAATCCATCACATGGTATGCATACACATGCTAAATCCAATGATATCATGCAACATATAACTTAACAGTATTGAATAGCAACAATTCAACAGGATGTTAATACTCCTGTTCAAATCAATAATACAGTGCAACATTTATGTCATGCACTAAATAAACCAATATCCATGAATATGCAACCAATAAGGTACAATGTAAATCAAGTAGGTCCTGCATATTCACATAATATAATATACCTTCTCTTAAAGGTTCAATACTATTTTACCAAGTTTTGATCACTTTGGTGAAGTTCTGTAATGTCTATCAACTCTTTCTAACAATATTCAATTATCCACTTAATACTCTTTTGACAAGATATGATTTCTATAGATAGCTCATATATTGTACTAAACTAGGGTATCCCAATAGTTCAACTATAATCCTCATTCCTTATTGAGTACCTTTTGTAAAAGATTCAAGTATAATCTACTAAGATACAATCAACTTTGGTATAATTTCCATAATGCCTTTCATCTATTCCCAACAATACTTAGTAAACTTGTTCAATCTTTTAGACAAGTTAGACATCTATACAAACCATATATTGCACTAGGATCATAGTGCCCAAATGGATCACGTACATTCGAAGTGAACCATGCCAGATTTAGTTTATGAAATCAACTCCATTTGAAAGATCACAGAAAAATACTCAATTTGGACTCTTGAACTATTCAATTTCGAGTTCGTATGAATTAACTATGATTTATTCAATTTCCATTCAACTTCTAAAGTACAATACTACCTACTATAATCAAATCAGATTTTTGGGACATAAGGATAACTTCTTTAGCTATGAAACCTTAACATACAGAAAGTACTCAGAAAAACACCCAATTTAGACCCAAGAATCATCTAATTCCGATTTAATATGATTAAGTTATGACCATCACAAGTTGGGATAATTTTACAATCCCAGGGGACGAGTCGTCCCCTACATAACCAATTATTCCCCCACAAGGGGACGACTGTAGCTGAGCCAGTGCATTGGGGACGAGTCGTCCCATACAGGACGAGTCGTCCCGTTGTCATTCTGGGTTGATTTTGGCTTGATTTCATCATATTTTGGGGTATCTCTTTCACCCAAACTAATACTAGTATATCCCAACTTTAGTATGACACTTCCCAACCATTTTTACCCATTCTAGATTTGAAGAAACATATTCCCAAATTGAATTTCAACCTACAACCAACCCATTTCACATAGTTTCAACCAAGTAAAATTGTTCCCAAAATACTATATGACACCTATTTACCAACACTTCCACTTCAACCAAACCTTCATACTTACAACTTCCACCATAGTCATTCAAAACCCATTTCCATTCATCCAAAATCAAAACTCATCTCACCCATTTCCAAAGCCAAATAAAATACCCAAAATTAACAACCAATAATTATATATCATCAATTTCATCATAAAACTTCATATGATCAAGCATAGAAGGAAAACATAATAACTTACCTTAACCATACGAGATGGAATAACTATTTTTCCGGCTTGATGCGCTCCCCTCGTCGTCCCGATCAAGAATATGCAAACGGATCGTAAAATGAGAAGGAATTGGAATTGTTATGATTTTTAGAAGGAAGAATTTAGAAGTGGATTTCCATGGAGAATTCTTGAGGAGGTTAAAGAAGATGATAGTGAAGGAATGGGGAGGTATGGGGAGGCATGGTCCTCTTTGATTAACTTAAAAGGGATAATAATTCAAACTTTCATCTAAGTCTCTCCAAGATCCAAGGTAGTACATCTATCCCTCAACTTCTCTCCTTTACACAAAGACACCCCAACCACTCATATTTTATTTATTTTCAATTATTATAACTTCACCAAAATACTTTATCTTATTTCCAATTAAACCTTAAAGATTTAAAGTTATTTCATAATCATCCTAACTTTTCATAAAGATCAAAGACATAATATGAGCACATAAATTCAACAAATAATATAAAATGCATATAATAGGATGGTAAAATAGTGCCTAGGGTTAGGGTCGTTACAGATTTAGTTCATTTATTTCTCGATCTCAAATCGCGAATTAGAACATACCAATTACACCGGTACATATTACCAATACCCAATTGTAAGCACCTAATGGGCCTTGGCCCAGTGGTATCATGGTGGCTTTTTGAAGGGGAGGTCACCGGTTCGATTCCCCCCAAGGGGAATCTTTGTGGTTTAATTCCTATATTGGGTTTCAAGGTCCTTAGGAGTCCCCCTGCCACCCTGGCTGCATAGGGCATATCCCGCGATTTATCTCCGCCAGCATACTGAGGGGTCCAGGATTGATCCGGCGAAACTGGAAAACCTGGGTAATAAAAAAAAATAATAATAAAAAAAAATAAAAAAAAAATATATATATATATAGAGTATATATATATATATATATATATATATATATATATATATATATATATATATATATATATATATATATATATATATATATATATATATATATATATATATATACTGTATATAAAAAAAAAAAAAAACCCAATTGTAAGCGGCGACAATTTGCAGAAAATCATGGAAGGGCTAAAGTGTACAAGAATAGAGCCTTGACTTAGTCTAATGTTGACCAAGTAAAATGAAAGCAGCCGTTGACATGGATCTGTGAAAACCCAATTATTACGTCAACATAATGGAGATACGATATGGCTAATTATTAAAAGGGAAAATTATCTGCTGACCGTTGCAGCATCAGCTGTGACGTTTTGCTCATACTTCAAGATTCTCCAATCAAATTTTAATTTAAATAAATTTAAGGAAAAGTAATCGTTTTTTTTTTTTAAAAAAAAGGTGTTATAAGGGCAACTCCAATCGGACCAATAGTATTTTTTAAGTTAATAGCTTTATTAATATTTTTAATATGATAAATAATTTTGAAATATAATAATTATTTTAATTAGTTATTTTTTATCAAAAAATAAAATTTTATAAATAATTTCAAAATATAATAATTATTTTAATTAATTATTTTTTAATAAAAGTTAAAATTTTATAAATAATTATATAAAAATTGAAATAAATTTAAATCAAAAATTAAATCACTATCTCCTACAAAAAATTTAATATCTCATCAATAATTTTCGTGGGCCCCTTATTATTTAATAGGATATTAATTGTTTTTTTTAAATATTTATCTATTTGTCATATGGCACATTCTTATTTGTCAATTGAATTATGGATATGATTTTATGATAAACTTCTTACAATACTCCCTCCGTCCCGGTCCAAGGTTCACACTTTTTTCAAATCACGCAGATTAAGAAAATAGATGGGAAAAAAATGTTGTGAGTGTAATTTGAAAATATGAGAGAGAATGAGTGGAGGAAATAATAAATTTGAAAAGTGTTGTGAGTATAATAGTGAAATAGGAGAGAGAATTAGTGGGTGAAATAGTAAAGATTATTTGCCATTTTAGGAAAAGTGGAACTTTTAACGGGACACCCATTTTGGCAAAAAGTGAAGCTTGAAATGAAACGGAAGGAGTATATCTGAGCAAAAATTGTCAATAAATAGGGTCAAGGAGGAGTATATTCTGCACAATCATCATCCCTAAAAAAAAATCCACAAGTCCTATAATTTTCAATCTTTCTATCCTTTTGCTTTGCTTGATTAATGGATAGATTATGTAATTTAATAACAAAGCATAATCGAGAAGATAAAACTAGGCGTCGTCGTTCGTTAGTAATGATGTCATTATTCAATGCCGAGCAAGAAAAAGCTGATGAAGAATCGTCACAATGGGGCGGTTCTGTGCCTGGCCGGAGTTACATACGGCGTCATAGAGAGAGTGCGCATGCCTTGCTCCATGTCCAATACTTTGCCAATACATGTACTTACTCGCCGAGTACATTTCGCCATCGCTTTAGAATGCATACACATTTATGTGAAAAGATTATGAGTGGGATTACTAATTATGATGAATATTTCATTCAGAAGTCTGATGCCACCGGCCGACCTGGATTCTCTACGATACAGAAGGTGGCATGTGCTATAAGGCAACTAGCATACGGTACAGTGACAGGTCTTTTTTTGCGACACTTGGGGTATAGTTGAATCAACGAGCATAGAGATTCTCAAGAGGTTCTCTCGAGCTATTTATGCTGTTTATGGAGAAGAGTATCTTCGTCGTACAACTGTATCGGATCTGCATAGATTGCTATCCAAAGCTGAAAAAAGAGGGTTCCCTGGTATGCTCGGGAGCCTCAATTGTATGCATTGGCGATGGAAGGCGTGTCCTAAAGGATGGGAGGGACAGTTTACTGGCTATAAAGGACGTGCAATAATTATTTTAGAGGCGGTGGCTTCTTAAGATACCTGGATCTGGCATGCCTTTTTTGGGCTTCCGGGATCTCTAAATGATCTCAATGTCCTTGCGAAATCACCATTGTTTGATGATGTATGTCAAGGTAGAAATCATCAAGTTGACTTTGAAGTTAATGGAAGGCATTACGACAACGGATATTATTTAGTTGATGGTATATATCCTCGTTGGGCGACATTTGTTTAGACAATATCCAATCCCAACACACCACAACACCAACATTTTGCAAAGATGCAAGAGGCATATCAGAATGATGTGGAGAGGGCTTTTGGGATTTTACAAGCGCGTTGGGCCATTGTTCGAGGTCCTGCCCGTGGGTGGCATCGAGACGATCTAAGCTATATCATGATGACTTGAGTAATTTTGCACAACATGATACTCGAAGATGAACGGGAAGAAGATGAGTTGGTTGCCTTTGCCCCAGATGAGATTCCAACTCGTCCAGCTAAAGCACAAATTTATGAGAGGCCACCGATGGAAACAGATGTGCAACGCGATGGCATACGTGATATGCATGGATTCATGAGTAGGTATCAAGAGTTGAAGTGTCAGGTTATTTCGAGAAGCCTACAAAAAGACTTAGTACAACATTATGGAACAAAAAAGTGGAAGAAGACGGGCATGATGAGAACAACGATTATTAACATTTCACTATTATTTATGCTTTGTTATGTTATTGTGGTGTCATTTATGTTATTTCATTTCATGCATATCTAGTGTGTTTTAGGTTTCTACTTTGGGGCATAACTTTTAGAACAAACGACTGAATTTAAATCAAACATACAACCAGTTGTTAAAAGTAAACACACTAATCAACGAAATACATAACTAAAATAAAATGAAACCACACACCTAATTATCATTACCCAAGCCCCATTCAGTCTCATTCAATGGTGGGAATAAATTTCTAGCCGTGTTCGAACTCGAAGCAGACATTGAAACTGGTTCGTCGGCCATTTCACGATCCATTATAACCTTTTGTCACCTCTCCCAAAGCATTTTTTTCATTGGGGTGAATGCATTAGGATCAACTTGCATTGTAACATCATCTCTGGTTTGTTGCAAAGCATCTTCTGCCAATGCAAGTTCTCTTTTTTCTCAAAGATGCTGATTCCACATCCTGGGCTTTTGTCCAAGCTAATAATTCTTCCATGTATTTAGGACTTCCTGGTTGATCCTTCTTTCGTCTTGCTGCTTTTGCTGCTTTTTGTCCGATAGGCCGAGCAAACGAAGGAGTACCTTCTTCATATCCTGGTGTGCCATCGTCATCGAGACTAATTGGAGTTCCTAATGATGGAGAATTTTGAAACTTTGGCGAATCTTTCAATAAATTTCAACAATGTTGTAACTTGAAAGGTTTATTAGTTACTTTGAAGTAGTTTGACTCAGCCAATAATATCTAAAATACATACAAAATGCAAAAAAATATGTCATTGATCGAATATGAATATATAAATTTTTATTTTAAAAAAATAGACAATAAAATTACCGTATCAGTGTAAATTTCACCAATTGATTGAGCCGCTTCAGTCAAATTTAAAGATGCACTATAAATCATGCATTCTTTTGAAATTTTTTTCCAACGTGAGTTGCAACCTTTTTTATCTCGCTCACCTCCCGTTCGATGTAAATCATAATAACTATGAATTTTTTCCACATAGTTGCATCTTTTTGGTTGACTCTAAACTCAGGATCACCTCCAACTATCAATTTAGATTGACAGACTAATTCATCTTCACATACTTTTCAACCCTCTAATCTTTTTGCTGCCATTTTTGAAATTGTTTAAATTTTTTAATAAAGTAAAAAAGAAGTAGAAAAAATGCAGAAAGAAAATGAAAGAAGGGTGTATGGAAAAAAATGAAGTAGCAAATGATATATAGACAGTTTGAGTCCATCATTTTTCACGGATCAAGACAAAAAAAAAAAAAAAAAAAAAGCAAAAGTGGTCAAAAGAAATTAAAGTATTCAACAAAGAAGTGAAGGATAAGGAGAAATGGACGGTTGGGGGTTGAATTAAGTGGGTGTGTGGGGTTTTTTGATTGTGATAAATGTTAGATGGGAAGGCCACAACAGACATTGTCCCTCCAATGTCCCCTCTCATTTTCAGCCAAACACCAATTCACGCGCGAGTTTTCTTCACCCTTTTGTACTAAGCAAAGTCCTAAATATGGCATTTTGGTAAGGACTTAATCAAATTTTGGTACTCAACATTTTACCTATTGGAGATGCAAGGACTTCAAAATTAGTATCAAAATTAGATTTTAGGACTACCATTGGAGTTGCCCTAATATTCGAGAATTTTCTTCATATATTATATTATTTTTATAATATTACATCAGTATTATATTTACATATAAGCGAATATAATAATGAATGCAGTATTATATATTAGATTATAATAAATTTTCGGCCATTTCGATTTAATTAGGTATTTGAGGGGAAGTTGTCCCAAAATAAATAATTATCTACATTTAAAGTGAGAGATAACTGGAACACTTTCTACATGAATATTGTATTATTTTTTAAACTAGATTTACCCCCGTGCGATGCACGGACAGTTACTAACGAATAACTGATCAAAATTGAAATAAATACAAAAGGAAGTAGAGATGCTTGTATACATTGTAAAACAATTATTTAAAAATTATATTGTCAATACAAATATCAGATTGAAGATCACTAAAATAAATCTAGTGTTACATCCGTGCGATGCACGAAAAGTTATTGATGCTTAAAAAGACGAAAATTAAATAAAATGACTAAATAAGAGAAATATTTTTATACATTGTGAAACACAACTTTAAAAGACAACATTGTTGGTGCAACTGTCAAAAGAGGAAGGAAGGTCATCATTACATATCAATATATTCGGACCATGGGGATTGTGAACTTTTGTTAATGCGAAATATAATTGAAAACGACAAATGACATAGTATCGATTTAAAAGGAGGCCAACTTTGACTTTCATTAATAGTCATAGCATAAAAGAAAAACAATAATACAAATATCTTGAAATGAAAAATATACACTATATCGTACAATTTAAAATATTTATTTTACAGACAATAATGAGACATTAATCAGGTGTAAATATAATATAATAAATTAGTCATTAAACTAAGAAATAAAAATTTTTTAGAAAGTAAAAATTGTATAAGTTTTAAGGGCATTTACCAAAAAGAACTTTTAAAAGATGAAGATTAAAAAGAAAAAAAAAACCCACACAAGTTCATTGTTACAAAAAAAACTCTTTGAATATTAGAAAAAAACTATTTTTTGTTAATTTTTTGTTAATTTTAATTTTTAATTTTTAATTTTTAATTTTTAATTTTTAATTTTTAATTTTTAATTTTTAATTTTTAATTTTTAACTTTTAATTTTTAATTTTTAATTTTTAATTTTTAATTTTTAATTTTTAATTTTTAATTTTTAACTTTTAATTTTTAATTTTTAATTTTTAATTTTTAATTTTTAATTTTTAATTTTTAATTTTTAATTTTTAATTTTTAATTTTTAATTTTTAATTTTTAATTTTTAATTTTTAATTTTTAATTTTTAATTTTTAATTTTTAATTTTTAATTTTTAATTTTTAATTTTTAATTTTTAATTTTTAATTTTTAATTTTTAATTTTTAATTTTTAATTTTTAATTTTTAATTTTTAATTTTTAATTTTTAATTTTTAATTTTTAATTTTTAATTTTTAACTTTTAACTTTTAATTTTTAATTTTTAATTTTTAATTTTTAATTTTTAATTTTTAATTTTTAATTTTTAATTTTTAACTTTTAATTTTTAATTTTTAATTTTTAATTTTTAATTTTTAATTTTTAATTTTTAATTTTTAATTTTTAATTTTTAATTTTTAATTTTTAATTTTTAATTTTTAATTTTTAATTTTTAATTTTTAATTTTTAATTTTTAATTTTTAATTTTTAATTTTTAATTTTTAATTTTTAATTTTTAATTTTTAATTTTTAATTTTTAATTTTTAATTTTTAATTTTTAATTTTTAATTTTTATATTTTAATTGAATTTGTATTATTATTTTTAAATGTTAAAAAAATCGGATAAAAAAAAAATCTGAAATCCATTAGGCCAATGAACGGACACCAAGTGTCCCATTTAAAATAAAAAAATTCACCTGCATACACGCGCTTCTGTACGCGCGTGTATGGCACGCGCCACTTTTCAGCCAAAAATATATAATTAATATAATAGTACAATTTCCTCCGTCCCAAAATATATGATTAATTTTCATTTTGTAGAAAACAATAAAGAGTGTTATTTTTTACATCCACGTTTGAATTTTTTGTAACGACAAATGACATAGTATCGATTTAAAAGGAGGCCAACTTTCACTTTTATTAATAGTCATAGCATAAAAGGAAAACAATAATAAGAATATCTTGAAATGAAAAATATACACTATATCGTACAATATAAAATATTTATTTTACAGACAATAATGAGACATTAATCAGATATAAATATAATCTAATAAATTAGTCATTATACTAAGAAATAAACAATTTTTAGAGAGTAAAAATTGTATAAGTCTTAAGGGCATTTACAAAAAAGAACTTTCAAAAGATGGATATTAAAAAGAAAAAAAAAACCCACACAAGTTGATTGTTACAAAAAAATTCCTGAATATTATAAAAAACTCTTTTTTTTTAATTTAATTTTTTAAATTTTTAATTTTTAATTTTCAAATTTTATATTTTAATTGAATTTGTATTAATTTGTATTATTATTTTTAAATGTTAAAGGAATCGGATAAAAAAAAAAAAATCAGAAATCCAATCGGCCAATGAACGGACACCAAGTGTCCCATTTTAAATAAAAAATAAAAAAATTCATCTGCGTACACACGCTTCTGTACGCGTGTGTATGGCACGCGCCACTTTTCAGCCAAAATATATAATTAATATAGTAGTACTATTTCATCCGTCCCAAAATATATAATTAATTTTCATTTTGTAGAAAAACAATAAAGATTGTTATTTTTTACATCCACGTTTGAATTTTTTTTTCTTTATTTTCAAGTGAGAATTAAGGCATATTTTTATAAATATATTATACTTCTAAAACATTAGCTAAATGTGTAATTAATATTCATAAATTACCTACATATATTTATTATATTTGTCCTATACTTTTACGTATGCACTTTTGACTAAATTTTATTATTTTAAAAAAATAAAAATTTATTATTTAGATGGGTTGTATACAAAATTGTAAAAAATGCTTAACTAAACAACTTAAAATAAAATGTTTTTTAAAATAAACTTAAAATAAATAAATTATTAACTAATAATTTTTTAACTTGAATACAGAAATAGTAGTACAACATCTATTTGAATTACTTTTTTGAATATAATAAATAAATTTTTAGTTCATGAATTTTTAATATTTATAGGTCAGTATTTAAATATAACTATAAAAGAAATCATTTTTTAAGTCTTGAAATAAAACCTTTGTGAAAATACCTAAAAAAAGTATTTTGTAAGTCTTAAGATTTTATGAATATTACAACTATACTCTAAAGTTGGAAGACTTGGTTTCCCTTAATGAAATAATGTGTGTGCCATTTTGCCCTTGTAAACAAAAAAAAATCCCATTTATTAGTATATGAACAATAGTAATATTATTATTATTATTATCATTATCAATTATAATTAAAAAAATACTTCACAATTAATTAATTTTGACTAAAAAGAAGGAAAATTAACAAAGGTTAATTAAGGAATTTATATTTAAAAAAGGGCTTTTTTTTCTGTGTCCAAATCTAATGAAAATAGTCTCTATTTAAATAGAAAAAAAATTATGAATTTTAGTGTAAAAAAATAAAAAATAAAATTAATTTATTATAAATAATTTAGGTAAAAGAAATGGGTTAATAAAAAAAACCAAAATCCTACCAGCCAAATACGCGTCAAAAAAAAAATTCCATCTGTTTTCACGCGCCGTTGTCGGCGCGTGTAATACACGCGCCATGGAAATTACGACAGCACCCTTCACCAAACGGCCGACACGTGTCCAAATTTATTTAAAAAAAAAAACTCCCATTCACAGCTTGCCACATGTGTTTTCAGGCGAATTAATTGCATTTATGCCATGGTGTGAAATGACAAAAATGCCTTTCAAACCCTCTTTAATTACCACAATCTTCCTTTTTTATATATATAGAGATATATATATATAGATATGAGTAAATATCTCCGTTTAGCATAATTTTTAGCATAATTTCCAAGCCCACCATTAAATGGTAAAGAAAACAATTATATATATGTACATTTATTGAAATAAAAAAAAAGAGGAAAAAATTATAAAATTATAAAATAATATATCATATTTATTTACATTAACTCATCATGAACATAATTATGATATTTATTTTCAATTTAACTTATTAAATTTTGAGAAGGAAAATAAAAATCCTAAAAATAATAACATTTGTGTTAAATGAAAAAAATTTCCCCAAACCCCCACTCCCTCATCAAACCCAACCCACTTCTTCCTCACCCTCTTTTAAAATACTAATTTATACTATCTATACTTTTTAAAATATTGACATGCACTTCAATAAAAAATTTAAAAATGATGACCATCTTTTTCGATATTCTTCTTTATTAATACTTTATTTAGAGTTGGTCTTATGAAAAACTAGTTTTTTCTTAAGATAAGGAAAAACGTGTTTTCAAAATGAACGGTGGCAATTTTGTAATTACTGGCAACCATGTTCAAAATAAACGGTGGCATTTTTGTAATTACTGGCAACCATGATAAATGCCAGTGTTAATATTACAAATGACCAGTGATTTCATACTGACATTTTATAAACATGAAACTGGCATTTTTTACACGGGCACTTTTAAATACATAAACTGGCATCTCTTCAAAAATATAAGCACTGGCATTCAAAAATACATGGACTGGCATTTTGAAAACACATTTACTGGCACTCATAAATGCATATACTGGCTCTCAAAAACACTTATAATTATTTTTGCTGATATTCAAAAAAACATGAACTGGCATTCAAAAAAACATGGACTGGCATTCAAAATTACAAGAACTGGCATTCAAAAAATACATTGACACTCAGTTACACACTTACTGGCACTCTATTATACACTAACTGGCACTCCAAAATACATGGACTGGCACTTGATTATACACTAACGGGCACTTGATTATACACTAACGGGCACTCAATTTTACACCAACGGGCACTTGATTATACATGAACTGGCACTCAAAAAAACAAAAACTGGCATTAGTTTGAACTGGAACGGGCACATTTTATACTCAAATCAACAGAGGAAGACCGGCAATTGCAAGAAGAACGGTGAAGGAATTGAGAGGTTAGAGTTAGGTTCTTCGCCTAATTGGTTTTGGGATCGGGAAGACGCCGATGAACGGGAGAGAGGGACAGGGAATGGTGAGGTCGGAATTGTCGTTGAATCAATCGGAGGGAGTAGGCTAGGTTGTTGTTGATTTTAGAGGGAGGAATTCGATGGAGGTTTGGCCGGAGCTAGGTGAAGGTCGACGGTGATGGAGGTTGAATTGGGTTGAATTTGCCGGAGAAGGAGAGCTAGGTTAGGGAGCTTGGGGGGACTGATGGCTTTTGTGCGTATAGAGAGAAGAGGAATCCGGATAGAGAGAGAAAGGGTGAGGTTGAAGCTGGGTTGTTGTCCGGTGAGGTGAGATAGGGAGGAGCTTGGCCGGCAATGGAGGGAGTTGTTCCCCTGTGAAAGAAGACGCAAAAGAAGACGCAGAGTGAGGTTTTGCGTATAGAGAGAGAGAGACCGGATAGAGAGAGAAAGAGAGAGAGCCGTGTGTGTTGTTAACGGGAAAACACGTTTTTTGTTAAGCTTAACAAAAAACGCGTTTTTTGTGAGTTTTTCGCCTTTATTTACTATGATTCAATTTTTTTTAAATAAAATAAATAAATTATTTGATATATCGAACTAAAATAAACCCAATAACCATATTACTCCTTCCAACTCATTATCCTATACCTCATCACTTTTATTTTATTTCATATTCTTTATTTTTATGATTAGTAAAAATATTATTATTATCATTATCATTTATAATTTAAAAAAAAAACTTGACACTTAATTAATTTTGACTAAAAACATATTGAAAAATTAAAAAGGAAAATTAACAAAGGATAATTAAAAAATTTATATTTTAAAAAGTTATTTTTTATCTGTGTCCAAATCAAATGAAAATAGTCTCTATTTAAAGAGAAAAAAAAAATTATGAATTTTGGTGTAAATTTATTTTAAATAAAATTAATTAATTATAAAATAATTTAGGTAAAAGAATTGGGTAAAAAAAAAACGTCAGCCAACCAAAACGCGCCACGTGGCCCAAAAAAAAAATTCAAGCTGCCTTAACTCTCCTTTGTCGGCGTGTGTAAGACACTCTCCATGGAAATGACGAGAACGCCCTCCACCCAACGGATGACACATGTCCCAATTGATTTTAAAAAAAAAAAAAAACCCTCCCCCAATCATAGCTTGCCACATCTCATTTCAGCCCGATTATTTGCCATTTTGCCACCGTGTGAAAGGACTAAAATGCCCTTCGAAGCCCCTCTATTTACCACAATCTTGTTATTATATATAGATAGATAATTACCCTATCTCAATTGTTAAAATACTAGTACTCAATGCCCGTGCCAACGGCACGGGGCAGTACACAAAAAGAGAGGAAGTGGAGAAAATAATAGTTAGAAAAAAAACAACTTCTCTCCATTTATAAACTGTCTTAGTAATCATACTCATCATCGGCAGATGACGGTATAAAAAGGAAAGAACACCCTACAATTCAAATTTTTCTTCATATGTTAAACAAACACTCACACCACTAACATGTTAACAAACCATTTCATTACCGTCATCCCCCCCCCCTCCACACCACTAACACTACCACCACCGCAATCCACCATCCCTCTCAAATCTAACAACAACACAATAATTTGTAAAGTCACAACAATCATTGTTCTTTAACCTCTGCAAATCAACCAAAAGTTATCATTTGTTAGTTTTAAGGGTTAGAAATCAGATTAATTTGACGACAATTTGCTCCGCACCGAAAGCAAATTATTGCTTAAATGCCAAAAATGTATATAATGGACAACAATAATTTTCAATTGGTGAATACATCATCTCGACTGTGCTTATAATCTCTTTCGTCTTGTGGGAGGAGTTTGGATCCCATGCTTCAAATCCATCCTAAGCTAAACTTTCCATAAAAATGAACTCTGACTCTGCGTTGTATAACTGTCCAATATTGATGTATTCTTTCGAGGAGTTTCCATGGTTTCTTGGCACTCTTCAAGTTTCGTGATCTCCCATGTCCGCATATCATGAAAAATGACAACATCAGTTATTAATTTCGAATAGCATACCCCATAAAAAGAAGACTATGGTTTTGATAAGTGTATAGGAATTCCTCTATAAGCACCTCTAGCTGAGGTGCATAATTGCAAAAAACCATCCTGCCCTACATTAAGTGTCTGAAGCCCAATCTTTGAAGTTATGGATTCCTCTCAATTCAAGTGCACCTAAAAGTGGTAAAGTCCCATACCCACAAAAAGGCGTTAACATCCTCCTCTCTACCACGAACATGTAGCTGGGGAAAGAAAATAAATTCATTTAGGGAAAACCCTATACACTGAACAATCTAACTTTTCAAGAATGAGAAGTACCATTCTTTTACCGGGGAGAATGGGCTTATAAGGTTAGCAAAGAGACTAAAGATGAAGCATAGTCAGGATCAAGGGTAAAAGAACTATGCGGTTTTCCGTAACAGTTTTGTTCCTGTAGTTGTTGGGCATTAACATCAGTAAGCGTAAGACTGGTTTGATTAAACCAGTTAAGAAGTTCTGATGAACAATGAGTGGTTTTAATTGAAGGAAATAGACCCAATTCAGCTGCATCTTTCCCGTTTTGAATGAGTATGGTTTATATCGATATTTCTCTATATTCTTTGGAGTATGTTTTGGCATAGAATTAACAGAAAGTTTCATCATTTTTCTGATGCTACCTTTATGCAACTATGGATTTATTTATTTTTTTCTATTTTTCCCCGAAATTTCTCCCACCTATATCTTCTTAGCTTTCATTTTTTTTAATTAGTGTTTTTTTATTTGTCTTCTTTTTAATTTTTAGTTAAACCTTCCCCCCCCACCCACCATTTCCCCCAGTTCTTGCATACCCCATGTTAGTGCAAAGGCTGCACTTTTGTTAAGTTAGTGATGCACCTTGAGATAACCAATGCGGGTGCCCATTAAAGAAATCACTATCAGATTTATTACCTTTACAGTCCATTTGGCCATCACAAAAATTCTTACAATATTGAATGTACCGTAATTATATGGATATCTTGTTGCAAGAAAAAAGAAAAAAGGAAAAGTGAAGATAAGTATTAGTACCTCGACTGGAGTTGCTAAGATTTGAAGATACTGTATAGCCTCAACAAAGATGCCAGGCTTAGCTTTTGCCGGACATACTAAACAAATAGCTTGTTCCTCACCACTAAATTCAGGACATTGACCATCCCTAGAAAAAAATACATAAGTAGATGAACCTTAGTTGAGATATTCTATTTTTTATTTTTTTGTAAGATAGTTGAGATATGTTCCTTTGCAACTCAAGATCCAAAGCGTCTATAAGTTTCATAGGAACCACCTACTGGAGATTTAAAGTGTCATCATTTTCTTTACCACGTCTAAAAGGGGCAATTTTAATTCAGATATTTTAAATACAACCTTTAGCAAATAAGTGTCAATAACATCAATAATATCGTTAATGAAAGTAAATTAAGCCACAAATTCAAAATTTGGAACTGAAAGATAAAAGGGAAGCAATTTCAGAACGATCAATCATTCATGTTCAAACTCTGATTTGTATTTAGGCATTAAAAGCTAACTGTTTAAGTAGTAAGTACTGCTGATGTGTCGATAGACTGGAGGGCGGTTATCGATGCCCGTGCCAATGGCATGGGGACAGTACACAAAAAGAAAAGAAGTGGGGATTGAATTTGCACAAAAAAAAAGGAATTGGGTTAGTGAATTAGGGATTTACCTTGAGTTGTGGTTGAAGAACTGTTATTGAATTTGTGTCCTTGGAACCGACTGTGAAGAACAATGGAAAGACAAAAACATGAGAAGAAGAGAAGTGACGTGAGAGAGAAACAGGTTATTTCTTAAGCATGGTAACTGATTGAGGAGTGTCATGGCATTTGATCAAACAGTTGGGGTGCAACCCAGTTCTTGAGTTGACAACCATAAAATAATTTACCTTTCAAGGGTGACATGCCAAATTTATCAAACTTCTCTAGATCACTAAATCAACCAAAGAGCAAACACAAAATGAAGACCGAAAATTTATAACCGAAAACTTTAAGCAGCGATAAGCAAAGAATTGGAGAAACGTTGAACAAACCTTGATACCTTCGCCATTAATGAAGACCGGAGAAGCTTCTATGATACCAGATTCATTGCGGCTGCTTACTCCGGCTGATTTCGGTCATCAGCCTTTCTCCGATTAATCCTAGATCTCATAGTCGGCCAATGAACTCCGACACTTGGAAAACCTTGAAAATGACGATCAATTGGTGAGAAAGGAAAAAACAATGTCTAGCGGTTTTTTTAAGGAGCGGGGGAGTTAAAACACGGTTGGGGAGAGGAAGAGTTCGGGCCGTCAGATCAATTTCATGAGATTCAATCGTAGCCGTTCTTTGTCTTGGCGGTTATTTCCATTCCCTATTGTAATATAGATAACTATCCAATAATCTCAAAGTCAGGTATCCATTTAATAAGGATATGTTTTATAATAACCTGTTACAAGTTACAATATTATTTTTGCACAAGATTTTGGGAGAAACTAGTTTCTCCTTAAGTTATAGAAAGTCCTGTTTTATAAACTGTTTCTAAATATTCGCTAACTACTTGCAAGTAGAAAAAAAATGGACTTTTTATAATTAATGGAGAAACTAGTTTCTCCCAAAACTTGCTCTTATTTTTGATATGTACTTCAGTACTTTTAGGTTGTAAAGATATGAGGAAAGATAAATAGACTATTATATAAATATATATATATATATATATATATATATATATATATATATATATATATATATATATTGCATTAAAATTTCTTTAAATTCAAGTTTTTAAAATGTCACATAAACTAAAAATTTGACAATCAGTTTGTTTCTAGACAAATGAATAATTTTTATTGTCAGAAAAATTAAGTTAATATTTACATTTTTAGGCTCAAAAAGTTATAAACATCTTTAAAATTTATTTAAGATATTTTAAGTATAACTATAAATTAGAATATAATATTCGTAATTGAAAAGAAAACTAAAATCCACGTTAAGCAGGAGAGCAAATTTTAATTATCACTTTTGTGTGTCACACAGTTGTATGCCACAAGTGATAATATAATTATGATTTATTAGAGTTAACTGACATTATGATGATGTCATAAATAATACTCCCCCCGTCTCAGCGGAGTGTGGATTTTTGGTCAACTTTAACCAACTTTGATCAATAATTTAAATAAATAATAATGATCGTAATAAAAATTTAAAAATTTGTTATGGCATCACGCTTAATAATATTAACAATAACATTTTTTGCATTTTTATTAGGATCATTATTATTTTTTTAAATTATTGGTCAAAGTTGGTCAAAATTGACCAAAAATCCACACTCCGCTGGAACGAAGGGAGTATATAGTTGTTTGGGTAACTTGAAATACATAATAATATAACATACAAAAATGGTAAAAAAAATTGGCTTTGCCAAAAAAGATAATTTATATGATTGTATGACCTTATTTTAATGTCATCATAAAAGTTATTATTAATAGTTTTTTAATAATGTATTAATAATAAATTTTATAATTTACTATATGAAATTGTTATTATTTTCCTGAAAAATATTTAATCAAAATTGTATCAAATTTAAGAGCAAAATTAAAGGGATGGAGTATACCACTTTGAAAGAGACATCTTTGGATCATGAATTATACTCCCCATCGTCCTCCATCCTATGAATTTTTTTATTTTTTTTTCAAATAATCTTACGAAATTTGAAGCAGTTAGTTACGGAGTTAGGAATTTAATCAAGGGAGCAAGAAATTTCGAAGAAAAGGAAAGATAAAAAGGAGGGGGGGGGGGGCAAGAAATTCGGGAGCGCTGCCTCCGATTTTTTTGTGTGTGACTATTTTTATCCTAGACAATACAATTTTATACATAGTTAAATACCTAATTTAATGGTGACAATAATAAATTAATCGATTTTTCATACGATTCAACTAAGTACCAAAAGGCTCAACATCTATACCTACTAAACAAAAATCATAAATATAAAACATTTTACTACTACATAAACCACTCTGTCTCACTAAAAATTACCTTATTTACCTTATTATTGGTGACTTGCCCCTATATAGTTTCGCCTATGCTTTGAAGATGCCTCATATGAAATGCAATTATACGTCATTTATTTATATACAGAGGATTATTTGTATCAAATGCATCCACACAGGAAGACTTTCTAAAATAAAAATTATATTTTCTAAATGGAAATGTATAATATTTCTTTATTCAGTAAAATTCATACACTTAATCTTTGTATCCAATACTAAAATGTAATTTTTAGTGAAACTAAGAAAATATAATTGTATTTATAATAGAAACACTTTGTTTTAAAAAAAAAAATCGAGGAGGGGCAACTGTCCCCTCCCCCTCCTTGACCCTATGTAGCTCCGCCGCCCATGCTTCGAAGATGCCTCATATGAAATGCAATTATACCCTCCCTTCCTTGCCCCTATGTAGCTCTGTCTATGCTTCGAAGATGCCTCATATGAAATGCAAATATTTATATACAGAAGGTTATTTGTATCAAATGTATCCACACACGAAGACTTTTGCCATTTTTTTTTTTTTTTGGGAAAGTGTGTTGGATTTTATAAGCTTTTAGTTGTAAGTAACCATATCCTGGTAAATTTTCTGGCCAAATATTGTGCGAAGGGGCCCACATACATTATTGTTAGATTTATGCCAAATTATTAGAGTTAGGATTTTATAAATAACACCTTAAATCCTGGATCAAAACTGAAATTATGATGAATCTTATAGGTACCAAAATTTATTTTTACTAAAATTAATTACCTTCTTGAATTTTACAGAATAATGTTGATATAATTTTAATAGTGCAGTAACCAGCCGCCACTTACAAGTCACGGAGGTCAATCGATCCCCTTAATTTTGGAACTACGTCATTTTACCCACTTTAAATTTTAAAAAATAATATTTTGTCACTAAAACAATTACCACAGAAAAAAATACCAATATATCATAACTTTTATAAGTCCGCTATTACGAATAATATTTCCTTTTACTTTCATGATTGTGATTAAATATGTATACATCCTTTATCAAAACTCAATGAAATTTAATAATTTTGTTTTTCAAATTTTAATTTACTATTTTCGTCTAACGTGAGTGTGGATTAAATGTTTGAAAACAATAACTAAGAAATAATAGAATAATAAGAGCAGAGAGAATGATTGAATGATGTGTTGTGAGCATGAAAAGTAAAATATGATAGAAAATGAGCATAGAAATATTAAGTAAATTATTGTTATTAGTATGATAAATGAGTGTTATTAAATATAAAATTATAAAAATATTTTGAGTAATCTACCGTGTGAGACGAAATAAAAAAGAAATAAGTATAGTCTCACTCACGGAGGTGGTGAGACGGACGAAGTACGTTTTTTTAAAGTATTTTAAACCGTGGATCAAAGTCTGTATTTGAGTCAAGCAATTAAGACACAAGTTGGTCCGATAGACACGAAGGTGACATGGGTTGATGTTGAAATACGGAGTATAATAATGTTACATTTAATTATACGGTTGACCTCGTAATTACACAGCCCGCCATAGTTGAACAAATAAAATAAAATAAAATCTATAAATACCCTCATTTCCTCTTCAAATAAATCATATCACAATCTAAAACACAACCACATTTTCATCACCTTCTTCATTAATTTCCCAAAGAGAAATCAAGAGATCATAACAATGGCAAGCAAAGGAACAGTGTGTGTTACCGGAGGAACTGGTTATTTAGCTTCAAGACTCATTAAACAGCTTCTTGATGCCGGCTACACCGTTCATACCACCATGAGAGGTTTACATACTTTCCATCTCGACTTCAAATTTTCTCTATCGCTTTTATATACAATGTGTACTGTTAATAATTTATTAGAACTGACATCATCATGATTTCGTGAATGTGCAGGAACCAACAGAGACGTTGGCTACCTCACAAATCTAGCAGGTGCATCGGAAAGACTAAAGCTATTCAGCGCCGATCTCGACAAGCCCGAGAGCTTCGCACCAGCCATTAACGGCTGTGACGGAGTCTTCCACGTCGCTCATCCCATGGAAATCCTCAACGGCAAAGAATCCGACGAAGTTGTCACTAAAAGAGCCATAAATGCCACCCTAGGCATTCTACAAGCCGCCGTCGACTCCAAAACGGTCAAACGCGTAATCCACACTTCAAGCTCCGTCGCAGTTTCATTCAATGGCAAAGATGAGGAATCGCCTGATGAGGATTCATGGAGCGATATTGATTTCGTTAGAACTTATCTAATGAGCGTTGGAGGAACTTACATTCTTTCTAAGACTTTAACCGAAAAGGCAGTCATTGACTTTGCTGAGAAAAGTGGATTGGACGTTGTCACAATTAATCCGTCGTTTATAACGGGACCTTTTAGTACCCCAAATTACCCGGAATCAATTCGAATGACTATGCCTATGGTATTTGGGGACCCCACTGCTTTCAGTAGCTTCCCTACCGTCCATGTGGATGATGTTGCAGCCGCACAGATTCATCTCTACGAGTACCCGAACGCGAAAGGGAGGTACATTTGCTCGTCATTCGAGGTCACAATTGATAAGTTGCACGAATTCCTCTCGACTTATCCTGAACTCAAAGTACCACATATAGAGTGAGTACCCTTAACATGTTACATATTATGTTGATTTTAATTTATATTTGTTTGAAAAGAAAATAAAAGTGACTTTGGAATATTTGATGTGCAGTTATTCGGAGAAAGTAGCAGCGGGGATAAAGAAAACAAACTACTCGAAGAAGAAGCTATTGGAGACTGGATTTGAGTATAAGTATGGGTTTGAGGAAACGTTCGATGGAGCTATTCAGAGCTGCAAAGAGAGGGGCATGTTCTCTGCCTAGTTCATCATCACTTTTCTTTTCGTCTTCTTCGTAAAATTGAATAAGTCCTTCTGGACATAGCAATTTTGGATAGCTTTTTGAATTTTTCTGCATACGCCTCTTCTTCGGAGACATGTATTTTTGTTATCAGTTATTTTTTTTACATGTATACACCTATAATGAAATACAGTATGTTTCATTTGACTCATATATTGCTACAATCACAATAAATCATAATGAAATATGTTTCATTTGACTCATATATTGCTACAATCACAATAAATCATCTTTTTCGTCTTTTCCTTAGTTGTTGAATTCACTTCATTTTTAAACTTTCGGGTGGGACACGTGAGTAGATGAGTATAGTATATAATTCAAGATTGGACAAGTTGATCTATTTGGTCATTCAGTACAATAGCGAGATGCATGAACTAAGCTACATCGAGACCAAAATAAAGGGCTGAGATCAAGTTCATATGGGGTGAAATATCTAAAATGACCATCAAATAACCGACAAATATGCACTAAAATATTGAAATGAGTGGAAAAAATTGGATGATAATTGCGAACCGGACTATTGAGGTTATGGGCTTGACTTAGGGCTACTGATGATGTTTTTGATAAATTTTGGCTTTATAGGCTTTAGGTCTCCCATATCAGACTCTTGGCCCTCAATCGAGCCTATGGAAGGTCCAAGATTATTATTCCCTTCCCTTATTATCCCTTCTGTTGTTGGTATTGTTATGATGTTTTACGAGTTTTAATAAATACAATTATTACCACAAGTTAATGTTGAAAGTATCAATATTATCCTTATTGTATTCTCTATCGCACGTTAATCCTCTATAATATATTTCAATTAATGAAGTGAAACAAATTTTAATGTAACAGTAAAATAGGAAATTGAAAGTTTTTTTTTTAACTAAAAGCGATAATAATTCAAATGTGACAGTTATTTTGTACCGTATTTTAGACCAGAGGAACGAGTAGATTGGTCAAGACTGTCCGAAATTAAATTTCGGTCTAATATGAATGATCGGACTTTGGATGAAGAAATCGTCTGCGAGGAATTGAGTAGAGATGTGGGGGGGTTGTTGGTGGTGAATTTGCCGGAGGTGTGACTCACGTCCAGAAACGAACTAGACCGATTTTTGACAGCTTACATCCAATGTTTGATCTTTGATATACATACAAAAAAAATTAAAGTCTAATAATAAAGAAGCATCACAGGCCGACAAATTTGGTCTTTAGCTAACCAGGTCATTGTAAAAAACAGATGCCGTTATGCAAAGTTCAATCTTTTAATTTCAAGCGAAAGTGACGCAGCACGGAAGTCGGATAAATTTCGTGATTAGCGCACTAATCACAAGAACCCTTCAAGCGAAGAATCCTCAAATGCGAAGAACTGAAATCCACCAGAAAAGAGAAGAAATTCTCTAAAATTTAATTAATCCAAAACTGATGACTTGCCTGAAGTCGGCCGCTTTGAATCTCAGATTCAAAATAAAGCATCAAGTCATTCTTATCTTCGGCCTCCTTATCATGTTTATAAAACTTTCTAGAAAAATTTCTTACCTGACAACGATCATGTTTATGACGCATATCGATCTTCTCAAGAAGTGAATTTTCTTCTCCACCATTTGTTGCTTGATCTCCCATAATGAATCAGTGATGAAAAGACAGGTTAAGCCTGCTCTGATACCAACTGACGCAGCACGGAAGCACGATAGATTTCGTGATTAGCGCACTAATCACAAGAATTCTTCAAGCGAAGAATCCTCAAAAACAATACTGGAATCCACCAGCAGTAATCTGGAATCCACCGGGAATTAAGAGAAAAACTCTTCAAATTAATAATATCAAAAGCTAATTTTCGGATTACATCACTAGGCCTATTTTATAGTGCCCATAAAACTTGAAAAACAATCCTAAACCTTTTAGAATTACTCTTAACCTATATGGTAACTAAATAGGACTCAAAAACTAGTAAATCTCCTCAAAATCTACTCTAAAATCATCTTTAATCAACCTATTAAAATTAATGACGAAAATAAGAAATAAAATATAAACTAAAACAAATTAAATCCGCGAAAAACTCACAAAAAACGCGTTTTTTGTTAAGCTTAACAAAAAACGTGTTTTCCCGTTATAACACACACGGCTCTCTCTCTCTTTCTCTCTCTATCCGCTCTCTCTCTCTCTATACGCAATCCCTCCATTGCCGGCGGCGACCTTCTCCAATTACAACCAAAACTCAAATGCGTCAATTCCTTCTTCACCGATCCTCCCTGTGCCATTCGCCGGCGGCGACCTTCTCCAATTAGCTCCAATTGACTTCGCAATTCCCAGTAGTGCGTGCTTGGGCTCCGGAATGGAATTGGAAGCAGGGGAAGGGCAATCGGTTTTGGTCGGAGATTAGGGAGAGAGATGGAGTGAGTAAGAAGAAGACGCAGGGATGGAGGTCTCTGTGTATCTGCGGATAGAGAGAGAGAGAGGAGAGAGAAAGTGAATCTCAGTGTTGGTGTGTGAGAGAAAATGTGAGAGTGATAAAAATGAGAGGCCTCCTCTTCCAAATGAACGTAAATTGAAAGAACGGTGTTCTTGGGATGTTGGAAAATTTGAGTGCGGCTGTGAGTTTTGAAGTGCCGCATATGTTTTTTTGAGTGCCAGTTTATGTATTTTGGAGTGCCAGTTCTTGTGTTTTGAAAGCCAGTTTGATTTTGAAGTGCCAGTTCTTGTATTTTGAATGCCAGTTGGGTAGAAATTGAATGCCAGTTTGAGTTTGGGTAGAAATTGAATGCCAGTTTAATTGATTTTTAATGTCGGTTCATATTTTTTTTGAGTGTCAGTACATGTTATTTTGAGTGCCAGTTGGTGATTAATCAAGTGCCCGTTAGTGTATAATCAAGTGCCCGTTGGTGTATATTTGAGTGCCCGTTAGTGTATAAATAAGTGTCCGTTAGTGTATAATCAAATGCCAGTCCATGTATTTTTGAATGCCAGTGCTTGTATTTTTGTGAGCCAGCAAAAATATTAGTGTAACAAAGTGCCAGTGTTAGTGTAACAGAGTGCCAGTGTGAAGAGTGCCAGTTCATGTATTTAAAAGTGCCCGTGTAAAAAGTGCCAGTTTCAGTTTAACAAAATGCCAGTACCAGTTTACACTGACACTTTGTTAAACTGGTACTGGCACTTTTTTACTGGCACTTTGTTACATATGAACCGGCACTTTGTCACTGTGCGGTTTGTTAAACACGCACTGGCATAAACGGGGGAACCATTAATTACGAAAATGCCACCGTTTATTTTGAACATGGTTGCCAGTAATTACAAAATTGCCACCGTTTATTTTGAAAACACGTTTTTCCTTAGCTTAAGAAAAAACTAGTTTTTTATAAGACCAACTCATTAAATCCTAAAATATTAATTAAAATACAAAAATAATTAATATATTTGATTTCGTCAAATATCCTTTCTTGATGCAGATTCCTTCCTCGGTTCCTCCTACATCATCAGAAAGACAACATATAATGTTTGTCATTTTAAGTTGACCTTAATTTTATCCAAGCAGCCTTCTTGTTTTATCCACCCATTATTTTCTTCTCTTAAAATTTTCCTTCTTCCATCTTCTTTCTCTAAGCCTTTTCCTTTTTAACCTCTGAACCAGAGAGAGAAAGAGAGAGAGAGAGAGAGAGAGAGAGAGAGAGAGAGAGAGATGGAGAGTAAAGGAAGAGTATGTGTGACAGGAGGAACCGGTTTTTTGGCATCAAGGCTGATCATGAAGCTCCTTGATTCTGGTTATTCTGTTCATACTACTATGAGAGGTACTTTCTATTCATATACTCCCTCCATATTCCATAATAAGTGTCGCGTTTTTCTTGTTGATCCGTCTCAGAATAAGTTTCACATTTCTAAACGAGGGAATAGTGTAGTGTAAATTCATTGTAGTATAATGAATGAACAAACAAATAAACACATCTCTTAAATAATTTGATTAGTCAACTACAACCTTCTTATTATGGATTTTTTTTTCCTCATTAAATTCTTTGTTTTCTTGTTAAGATTTGATGAACATAGTTAGTTGAGTCTCTGTACATTTAACGGATTAAGCTTTTACATGAACGGGTAACTGAACACCTCGACTAAGTTTCTCTATTTCCTTTTTTTTTTAGGCTTGAGCAAAGATATTAGCTACCTAACAAACCTACCAGGTGCATCAACAAGACTGAAGATATTCAACGCTGATCTCGAACATCCAGAAACCTTCGAACCAGCCATAACCGGATGCATCGGAGTCTTCCACGTAGCTCATCCAATGGACATTATCACAGGCAAAGAAGCAGAGGAAATAGTAACAAAAAGAGCCTTAAACGCGACTAAATCCATATTACAAGCATGTTTAAACTCAAAGACGGTGAAAAGATTTGTTCACACTTCTAGTATAGCAGCAGTTGTGTTTAGTGGCAAGGATATTAATGACGTGGTGGACGAGGACTCGTGGACTGATGTCGATTTTGTTAGAGCTCATGTTAAGAATTTCGGTGGACCATACGTGGTTTCTAAGACGTTGACCGAAAAGGCTGTCTTAGAGTTTGGGGAGAAATATGATGAATTTGATTTTGTTTCGGTTAATCCAACTTTTATTCAAGGACCTTTCTTTTCTTCTAGCTGCCCTGAATCCGTTCGCGTCACCATGCCTATGGCTTTTGGTATGTTGATCATCTTTTTACCCTCTTGCTACTACTATCAAATTTACATCCATGATGATATGTCATGCTTAGAATTTGGGGCCTGTGCAATCTGTACAGTCAGACAAACCTTATTATTACAACTCTTATAGTACTATATAAATTGGACTGCCATGCAGCTCGACTACAAAGCCCCAGATCCGTCATGCTTATGGTTTGTCTGGTGCTGTGTTTTCATTTGAGAATGCTCAATGTTGGAGTGTTTTTTTTTCTTATAAATAGTGCGTTTTAACTTGAGATATAAGAAACCGATACTTGGAATTGTTTACCAAAGAGAAAAGGAGCGTTCTAAGAGAAGCGATGTTTTAAAAAAGTGCATTATAACGATTGTGTATCAGACGAGGTCTTGTATATGTTGTATCAAAATTTTGTAATACCTGCAGGTGAAAAACCAGGTTTGCCTAGTTGCGGAACTGTACATGTAGATGATGTAGCAAGTGCACATATCCATCTGTTTGAGTATCCGAGCGCAAAAGGGAGGTATATTTGTAACGCGTTTGACACGGACATGGATAAGTTGGCTGATTTTCTATCTGCCAAATATCCTGAACTCAAAACACCTGCACGGACCGAGTGAGTAGTAATGCTAGCTATGGTTTTGTTACTAATGCATTTATATTTTTTTTTAGTTTTAATTGATTAAATTCTTTGTTTTTGATTGTATATATATACAGTTATTCTACGGAGTTGGCGGGGTCTAAGACGTATATGATCTCGTCGAAGAAGCTACTGGAAACAGGATTCAAGTATAGGTATGAGTTTGAGGAAACGTTCACAGGAGCGATTGAATGCTGCAAAGAGAAGGGCATACTGTAGTTACTGAAAGTATACCAACTTAGGTAACTGAATATTTGGTGAATCTCCTTCTTTATCTCTAACAGTTTTAACACGAATATGATGGGATGTCAGCACCTGACAAATTTCACAATGACACTCGTCAAATATAGGAGGTTTTGAACAATCGACAAGAACTTCTGGACTTGAAGATTCGAAAAAAAGTCTGATTCGTACTAAGCTTTTCGGGATCAAATAGATGTACGTTGATCTACGACTCGTGCGATACGCTGCTCTATCACATCCTTCTCACGTTCGTAGGTCTCTCCCACAGTGACCTTTTTTCACGTACCATTCTTCCTAAAACGAACTAAGCTTTGATACCAACTATTGGAAGACTTAAAGATAAATCAATTAGTTAAAGATAAATCAATTAGTGTTGAAGACTTAAAAACCATTTCAATTTTCAAGGCAGTAAAGAGAACTGAGAGTCTTAATATTAAAAACAAAATAACATCTTTTTTGAAGATTTTTGCTCTAGGATTGGTGTAAAAGAAAATGAAAAAATCGCCCACCGAGGGGCTCGAACCCTCGACCACAAGGTTAAGAGCCTTGCGCTCTACCAACTGAGCTAGACGGGCTTTTTAATTTCTTGGTTAAACTAAACTTTTTTAAATTACATGAATCACAGATAATGGAAATTACCCAGAATGCAAAGCATACAAGTTTTTAAAAGCCAGGTATTTTCATTGATTTAAAAATATAAAAGCAAAATGATGAACCCGACCCAACCTGACGACTCAGACTCTTAAACAGATTACCAAATGAATTAGAATCAAATAGGGATGACCAAAGGCGGTACGGTTTCGAACCGCCCGTGTCGGTTTCGGTTCTGAAAAAGGTGAAACCGGAATTGAATCGTTGGTTCACGGTTACGGTTTACGAACCGTCGGTTCACGGTTTGGGCGCGATCATCCCCTTTCCTCTGCGCAATCGCGCGTTCCATCAGCCCAAATGGTGCGATCGCCCCTCTTTTGGTGCGATCGTGCGTTCTGTTTTCTCGACCACGATGCGGCCTGTTTGTGCGGCCCTGTTTTCTCAGCCACTCTTGGTCATTGGTCGGTCATTTCCTTTTCTTGGCCAAGCAACTCCGGCCAGCTATAATTTACAGCCATGTTCCTCCCTTTTCATTGTATTGCAATTTAGCCCCTGAACTTTATAATACCAGTTAACTAAACAAACCGTTACAAACGAAAGTATATAGAAGAAAAGAGGGACGGACTTATTTTTTATTTTCTTTTAATTTTTTATTGACTATAAATTAATATTTTAGACGTTTTTTATTACTTAATTTTTTTACAAAAAGGTATATAAAAAGATATAAAAAAAAACTAAACAAATGAAAGTAAATAGAAGAAAAGAGGGACGGGCTTATTTTTTATTTTCTTTTAATTTTTTATTGACTTTGAAATAATATTTTAGACTTTTGTTTACTAGTGACATTTTTTCCAAAAAGGTATATAAAAAAAGATAGGAAAAAACTTAATAAATGAAAGTATATAGAAGAAAAGAGGGACGGACTACCCTTTATTTACGGTTCGAAGTGACGATTTGCGGTTTACGGTTCACGGTTCGAAACCGCCGGTTCGCGGTTTTTGAAAAGTAGAAACAGGAACCGGACCGCCAAACCGCCGGTTACGATTTCATCCGGTTCCGGTTCGAGGCGGTTCCGATTTCGGCCGGTTCCGATTCGAAACGGTTCCACGATTTCGGACCGATTCCGGTTACGATTACGGTTTGGACATCCCTAGAATCAAATAGCACGCTGGCCAGACACTTGTACATGTTTACGATTTAAGGACAGTTTCGTTAAGCCATCTTTAACTTGGCCCTAACTTCTATTGCCCAGATACGAATCGTTAAATCAAACAATAATACGAGCATTTAATGTCGTTAAATATTGCCTTCTACACATCTGCAATAGCAAATATCAAATGGGTTTTGATGCTACACAGAAAAATGTGTTGCACAGGAGTTGAACCCACAGCTGCTAAGGAGGATACTCCGGCTGGTCTCTTTGGGATGGTAAGCTTTGTCTCCTACACACAAGTAAACAAGGTAAACTAAACTGGGGGTGGCTCCGATAAAACCCCTTCAGCGTGAGAATAAGTAACTGGTTTTGAGATATAAAAGGATATCAATGAAAAATATTCAGAGAGAGAGAGAGAGAGAGTTTAGGGAGAGATGATAAAACTTACCCAATAATGCTGCCTCTCACGTTTTTATACTATCACACAACATAGTCCATACTCCTAGAGGACACGTGTCAGTCATCCCTAGTTTTTGGGTTAACCACCCTCAAAGTTGGTAGGAAAATACTATTCGTCATGTCACATCACACTGTTGACTGTTATGGGGGATATCCACGTGTCAAGGCCACAATAACTTATCACTTGTCAGTCATGGTTGTCGCCTGACGACAATCCTTCTAAAGGAGTAATGCCAAGATAATCGCCTAGTCTAACCCATACACTTGTCGCCCAAGGGCTAAATACATCAGGTCACTTCTCGCCATGGATGCTTCCCGCATATCGCCTACTCTCACGCCTAGGCATGTCCTTGTCGCAGATTACAATTCTCGCCTTTCAAGGAAAAGTACCTTTTATTATACATTTTATTATTCTTTACCACCTTAACACGTATGGCCCATCTATGGCCCATCCTAGATCTCTTGGCCCACTAAACCCATTATACTGTTTAAAACCAAGCCCATATCTCACAATCACTTCAGTAGCCCCCAATTTCGAGACCTGTATCATTCATGTTCCAGGCGAGAAATTTAATCTTCTCGCCATTTCCCGCCTTCATACAACCATTTCGCGAGATGTCTGGCAAAGCTGACACCTGCGATACACGTGTCACATCTAGAGACCTTTCACCTTTTTGACGGCTGTGATGGGACATATGAAAGGACACTTTAAAATTTGAAATCATTAAATGGGGGGAAATTAAAATTAAAATTTTGGGGGCCCATTAATTTTAACTGCTCCCAAGAAACCCTTTAATATTCCCTTCATATAAATAACCTCTCCCCTCCTACTTTTGCCCTTTTTCGTTTCCCCTCATCTGAGAACTCCCTAGCGATTTCCGGCCACCGTAGAACCTTCTCCGGCGACCTTGTTTCCAGCTGCTCCAGTTCCCCTTCAATTAGATCTCCTAAATCCTGATTTTCCTTTGAATTTCAGTCATAAATTCCTACTTACCTACCTGATCCCCCCTCGAATCATCCTGGAAAACAAACCCTTTGGCCGTACGTTGAACATTCCGGCGAATCTCCAGTCAATCTTTGATTTTATCAACGACCCTTCATATTTTCCAGGCAATCTTTTTGATCTTCAGTTTTCTTGTTTTCTTTACGTTTCTGTTTGTCGCCATGGCTAGATTTAAGAACTGTATTAGGCAAATCAGATATGGTCAATGTCAGAAATCTGGGGGTATTTATTACTTAACTAGGGGTATTTGGGCGAGAATCCCACGAGATGACTTAGTAAATCGCTTAAGTATTCATAGGGTAGATCCCGCCATTATTGCCGCCATTGAAATTAGGGGTAAATGTTTTCTTCATTCCTCAGCCCTCATGTCTAAAACATTTTTCACTCCTCGCGAGATTTGTGATCACCTTTGTCGCTTCTACGGTTCCTCCATAGACTCTGACAGTTCTGACACTGATTTTCTCGCTGCGAGATATTTAGTTAATAGGACTCGATATAAACAAATTCTTTCTTCTTCTGATTCAGGCAAGATGTCAAACTTTGGAGCCCCCGACGCTTCTACCTCAACTGGCGGGAATTCCAACTTGGCAAATAAACCTTCCACCTCTGCCGCTGCGGGAACTGGCTCCTCCCAGCATCTTCCCATAACTCCCAATCATACCCAGTATAACATTGACCACCTTAACTACCAAATCGCCAATTACGACGGCAGGATGTCCCTTTCGGTTATTAGGCATAGGCAGGACGGCATCGTCGTCTTCCCGTCCCAGCTTGAGGCGGGACTTAAAATCCCTGTTGACCCTTTCATCTCTCTAGTACTCTATAAAGCTCAGGCGGCAATAGCTGAGCTTCATCCCAACGCCATCCGAGTCTTGACCTGCTTCATCATAATTTGTCGCGCCCTTAGGCGGGAACCCACCCTTCACCTCCTCATGGATACTTTCACTGGATATCCTCAAAAGGATAAACAGACCAACGAACTTCACATGTCGCTGAAGTATAAAAGACCAAAAATTCTAACCCCTCTTCCTTCCAAAGTCCATAACTGGCAAAACAACCCTTTATTCATTATTTCTCGCGTCGGCTGGACTCTTCCTACTGAATTGCAAGGAATTCATCCCAAGGTTGACAGGAAGTGGGCCTTGGATGAGGATGAGAAGCGTTTAAAAAGGAAAATGTTCCAACTTCTCGCCGATGCTAGCACCGTTGATTACTCACCTGCTTTATTTTCGTGCCAACAAATACTTACTGACCACTCCCTCCTAAGCCAAGTAGGGTTATCTTATGACTTCCCGTCCATGCCCCCGCGAGTAGGTGTAGATCACACTGAGTCTTGGCCTGGATGGGAGCTTCATACAGGCGCCAAATTTGGCTCTGAGTGTACAATCTGCGGGAATGGCCAGAACATGTGCCCCGCGATGCGGCAAGTACAAAATATGGTTTCCGCTATTTCATGTTTCTTTTTATTTACAACTCCAACTCCTTAATGTCTCTAATCATTCTCCATTTTTTCTCGCAGTACACAGAACAATGAACATGAACTAGAAGAGGTTGGCTCAAGGTACTTCTGAAGGCTCCACATTCAACTCCCTCAATCGTTGATTATTGGCAAGAACCCATAACCACGCTTCATTATCTGCCCTTAATCTATCTATGTTAGCCCTCACCTCTGCATCCTTTGATTTTGCGGGAATTTGCCCTTCATCTATTGCCTTGGCCTTTTCAATTCTCGCTCTTTCATCTCACTCTCTAGCTCGCCTTATGGTAGCGTCAGTCTGAGAGGTATGGGCCTCCAATTCTCTGTCAAATCCCGCCTCGGCACGAGCTTCCTTAGCATTGGGGGTTGCCAACGTAAGGTTCTGAGCTGCCCTCGAGGGGGTAGCTTTGTCTTGACCCATCACCATAACTTACAAACAAACAAATGGATATTTTCAACAAACACTTCAAGCCAAACGACACCTTTTTACAATCAGAACAACACTTCTGCCAGCTTTACAAGTAATATTTCTGACAACAAACTACCTTTACATCCTCTACAATTCAGCTAGAAAACCTTTACAACCAAAACAACTTTACAACATCATAGAATAAGGATACTGACAGTCACTAAACCAAATTCTGACAGATACAACCTGCAAATCCACCTTAAACTCCCAACCAAACAGCTTTGACTCCAACAACAAAACTGTCAACAAAGATTTTCTGGGCTCCACCAAAGAACAACAACAGTATGCCACCTTCAAACTCACCACCGGACAGTCACCAACAACCTCCAAACTTCACCAAACCACCCCACGAAGAACGTTCTTGTCCGGCGAACGGAACACTGATGCTACACAGAAAAATGTGTTGCACAGGAGCTGAACCCACTGCTGCTAAGGAGGATACTCCAGCTGGTCTCCTTGGGATGGTAAGCTTTGTCTCCTACACACAAGTAAACAAGGTTAACTAAATCGGAGGTGGCTCCGGTAAAACTCCTCTGGCGTGAGAATAAGTAACTGGTTTTGAGATATAAGAGGATATCAATGGAAAATACTCAAAGAGAGAGTTTAGGGAGAGATGATAAAAACTTACCCAATAATGCTGCCTCTCACGTTTTTATACTATCACACAACATAGTCCATACTCCTAGAGGACACGTGTCAGTCATCCCTAGTTTTTGGGTCAACCACCCTCAAGGTTGGTAAGAAAGTACTGTTTGCCTTGTCATATCACACTGTTGACCGTTATGGGGGTCTCCACGTGGCAACGCCACAAACAATTATCACTTGTCAGTCATGGTTGTCACCTGACGACAATCCTTCTAAAGGAGCAATGCCAAGATAATCGCCTAGTCTAACCCATACACTTGTCGCCCAAGGGCTAAATACATCAGGTCACTTCTCGCCATGGATGTTTCCCTCATATCGCCTACTCTCATGCCTAGGCATGTCCTTGTCGCAGATTACAATTCTCGCCTTTCAAGGAAAAGTACCTTTTATTATACCTTTTATTATACCTTTTATTATTCTTTAACACCTTAACACGTATGGCCCATCTATGGCCCATCCTAGATCTCTTGGCCCACTAAACCCATTATACTGTTTAAACCCACGCCCATATCTCACAATCACTTCAGGTTTATAAGATTTTCTAAGCCACCCTCATGTCTGATCAGTCGAAAGGCGGATTTACATGCATCATGATGGGTGATGGGTGATGGGTGCAAGTGCACCCAATGATTTTCAACAACCGTCCTATTTTTTATTTATTTTTTGAGAAAATTACATTCTAGTGCCTCAAAATAATCTAATCTACGTCCTAAAACATGAAATTATTAATTCTACCTTATAGTCCTACTCCAAAAATAAATTAACCATAAATAATCCTCAGTCCACCCTATCATACAATACAGACAAACACACACCCTCTCTCTCTCTCTCTCTCTCTCTCTCTCTCTCACACACACACACTCACACACTCACTTTCTCTCTCTGCTCCATCTCTTCTGTCACTGCCGGCGAACCCTTCCCTCCCCCGCTTCAGGTGAAACCCTCTCTCCCTCACTTTTGACGACCGTTTCCTCCAACTCCGGCGAACGTCTACCCTCTCCCTCTCTTTATCTCTAATTTCTCTCTCTAAAATACTTTCCCACCTCCGATCACCCAAAACTCTGGCGACCATATCCCCTTCCTACTTCTGGCAACACACCTCCTCCCTCTCTCAATGCCAACCACCAACAATGCCATTCAAGTAGCAGCAACGTCGTCAGATCTCCGGTCTATTTCTCAGATCTGGAACTCTCCGGCGACATTCTTACAAGTTATGTTTAATGGTCACCTGCCCATCCAATCAAAGAGAGCTAATATATGCCAAGACCTCTTAAAGCTTATCAATAGATTTGGAATTACAAGACCTTAAGATATACAAGCAATGAAATACAGAAGAATGGACCTTCCCATTATTAGAATAACATAACAGTCAAGCCGGAAGATAAAGGTCAGCTCAGGAGATCTCCCAGGCAGATTTCAGTAAATTGACACTTCTTACCCAATCAATTATCCAAGAAACAACTTAATGAGAAAAGGGTTCTAACTTTGAATGAAGCAAACCAACATTGTTTTCAAATCCAATTAATAGCCACGTTGTAGAATATGATTTTTCTAGGAAAATTTCAATATATACTTTATTTGCAAAGCCATCCATAATATGACAAGGTAAAAGCCTAACTAGCTGAAGCTGAATATAGAGAACAGTCTAGAGATTTAAATTATCATTTCTTCTGAAGTTGAGTAAGCACAAAAAAATTAAGTACATCATGTAGGTTCTTCCATCTAAAATCATGGATCATTGTTTGATATAAAAACAATGCCTATGTAAGCTTATATAACTCTGTGCGGACACCGACGCCCCAATTGTTGGTTGCGGCTGGAGTTAGTCGTCGGAATGGGTCGTGATTACTGAACAATAGAGAGCCTAATAAAATGCATTTATAATACCAATGCGTTGAAAATTAGGAAATAGGCCACATTAAATGTCTATTTTTATTACAAGAATTATAATGAATTTTTTTTACAAGTTGTCAATTGTTTCAGTGATGTTGTTCATTGTCAGAGTTGTTCGCTTTCTTAGTTGACAACTGAAAGTAACTGAGATGTTCTTTGTTGTTCAATAAACAAATGAGAAGTTTTTTGTTGTTGTTCAGTGAACAGCTAGGAATAACTCAAAAGTTCTTAATTATTGGCCATCAAAATTTGTCACCGGCCGGTGTTGATCGTTTTCAGAGTATTTGACAACGGAGAACTTAATGTTAAGTTATGAGTTTTTGTTTCAACGAAGTTGGTGGTCGCCGGAATTGATCGTGTTCTTAGTAGTTTAATTGACAACTGAGAACTTACTGATAAGTTCTCAATTGTTTGGTCGCCGGAGCTGGTGGTCGCTGGAGTTGATCGTGTTCTTAGTTGTTTAGTTAACAACTGAAAACTTACTGACAAGTTCTCAGTTGTTTGGTCGCCGGAGTTGGTGGTTGTCGGAGTTGATCGTGTTATTAGTAGTTTAGTTGACAACTGAGAACTTACTGATAAGTTCTCAGTTGTTTGGTCACCGTAGTTGGTGGTCGCCGGAGTTGATCGTGTTCTTAGTAGTTTAGTTGACAACTAAGAACTTACTGATAAGTTCTCAGCTGTTTGGTCGCCGGAGTTGATCGTGTTCTTAGTTTTTTAATTGACAACTGAAAACTTACTGATAAGTTAAGTTCTCAGTTGTTTGGTCGTCGGAGTTGGTGGTCACCGGAGTTGATCGTGTTTTTAGTAGTTTAGTTGAAAAACTGAGAACTTACTGATAAGTTAAGTTCTTAGTTGTTTGGTCGCCGAAGTAAAAAAAAAAGTTGCCGAAGTTGGTCGTCGGAGTTGGTTGTTGCCGGAGTTGTTGATCGGAGAAGATGGAGAGGGGTGACCTAAGGTAATGGTGGTTAGAGAAAGTAAACTGATAAAGAGGGTGAAATTAATAAAATGATGGGAGGGTTAACTTTGTAAAATGAGAAGGAAAGTGTACTTATTAAGCTAGGGACTATATGGTTAGATGAAATATTCCTTGTATTAGGAGGTAAAATTGATAAGTTTGAGAGATAATATGGTAAATCCATCATAATTAGAGAAAATTATGTCATAGTCCCTCACTAAAGCCTAATCTACATTCTAAGACAACAACCTATCATATTTACCTCCTAATCTTACACTACAAAATAACTAACCATATAATCCTCCAATACCCAAAATAAAGCCTCTCCCTCCCAGATTATACCTACACAAAACACATACACCACACACACTCCCCCCCCTCTCTCTATACTCTCTCCCTCTACTTTCTCTGGCGAATCCTCCCCTCCACCTTCTTCGAAAACTCATCCCCTCCCTTCCCATCCAACTCCGACCACCAAAAAAATGTCAGATCCAAATCTGAAAACCTTCCAAGGAAATAACTCTGACATCTCCCCCTCTTTACGTCGGCCTTCCTCCTACAGCAGTCATGTCAGTCACCATTTAATCTCCGGCGACTTGAACAACATCTTCCATAGGCGAGGATTCTCGAACACTAAAGAAGGATCGACGATAACATTCTCGTCGCGGTCGCCGAACTCATCCCGATAGTAAAGCAGATGCCGCTGCTTGATGTACATGACCTCACCGTCAGTGAGATGACCATTGCTGGAAATAACTCCACCACTTTCACCGTCGCCGCCATGAATGTGCTCAGCTACACAATTCGTCAAATAGAGAAACAGAACAACAAAATTGAAAAATTGAAAATGTTGCTTGAAATTAATCCTCATATCAAATTAGAAATTTGATGCTCAAACAAAAAGTGTTTTTTTAAATGGAAAATTCTCTTTCTCTCTCTCTAAGATGAATGTGGGAGAGTTGAAGATATGAGAGGAATAGAGGATTAGGGATTTTTGGGTGTTGGGAAGATATTTGAAGGAGAGAGAAAGAGAAGGCGAGGTTTTTCTAGGGATTTTTAAGAGAGCGTGTGAGAAGTAGAAGAGAGAGTGGCTAACTTTTTTAGAAGCATGATTTTTTCTTGATGTTGATACTTGAAATGTTATTCTTTCCGTCCCAAAACAAGTGGCTAACTTTTGTTTCTATCTTAACACCAAAAAATTCATCACATATCTATTTTTGTTGGATTTGATCTTCAATTTTATTTTTGTCGTTAATAATATAAACAAAAAATGTTTGTGTAATTTTTATATATTTACTTTTCTAAAGTAGCTAATATTTAAGAACAATATTCTTAATATTGAGAAGTTTTCGATTATTGGTCATTGGCTGGAGTTAGTAGCCTTTTAAGTTGACAAATGAGAACTAACTGGAAAGTTCTCATTTGTTGGTGGTCGGTTGGATTTGGTCATCTTCTTAATTGAGTGGACATCTGATAACAACTGAGATGTTTTTAGTTATTTGTTGTCGGAGTTGATCCTTGACCGGCGTTAGTCGACTTCTTAGTTGCCAATTGAGAACAACTCACAAGATCCTAATTGGTGATCTCCGGCCGAAGTTGGTCGCCGGAGTTAATCGTGTTTTTGGTAGTTTACATGACAACTGAGAACTTACTGATAAGTTAAGTTCTTTTTGTTTGGTTGTCGGAGAGGTCGCCGAAGTTGGTGGTCGTCAGGGAGGTCGCCGAAGTTGATCGTGTTCTTAGTAGTTTAGTTGACAACTGAGAACATACTGGTAAGTTAAGTTCTCAATTGTTTGGTCGCCGGATTTGGTTGCCGCCGGAGTTGATCGTGTTCTTAGTAGTTTATAGTTGACAACTGAAAACTTACTAATAAGTTCTCATTTGTTTGGTCGCTGGAGTTGGTAATCGCCGGAGTTGATCGTGTTCTTAGTGGAGACAACTGAGAACTTACTGATAAGTTAAGTTCTCAGTTGTTTGGTCGCCGAAGTTGGTTGTAACGACCCCAACCCTAGGCACTAATTTTAAATACTATATTATATGCTTTTAATAATTATGTTAGCTTTATGTGTTCAATTATGCCTTTAGAATTCTTAAATTAAGATAAATTGGGTGAGAAGTGAAATTGGAACCTCTTGAGAATTTATTGGTTATTAAATAAAGAAACTTGGGGAAATAATAAAAATGGAAATTGGACAAATGGTAAGAAAAGGGTAAATTGTGTAGAATAAATAATGAAAATAAAAAGGGGTTTAATTTAAAATTGTGGAAAGCCTTAGTTAGAGGGGGGCCATTTCTACTTCCTCCTAACTTTCCCCCAAGTGTCCCCCTCTCCTCTTCCCCATACTCCCTCTATCCGCCCCCCCCCCCCTTCTTCATCCTCCTCACTCCCTTCTTCCTCCTTCATTCATTCATCCCATATTTTTCCTAGAGAAACTCCATGGAAGCCCCTTCCTCCAAGCTTTGAAGCCAAGCTACTTCTCCTCCAAATTCAAGTCTAAGGGCATTTTTGAAGTGGAATCACCTAGGAGAATTCATCAAGCTAGAAAGATCAACCTTCCCTTTTCAAAACCCTAAGGTGAGTTATTATGACTTTCCCTTCTTTAATGTTCATGAACTATGTTGTTGTGGTTGTTGTTATAATGGTTTTTGAGGATTGGAAACCTTCTTGGAACTTGAGAAAATTGGTTAACGTTAGAGAATGATGTTTTGGTTCATAGTAGTTGATCAAGAGTATAAGAAAATGTGTTTGGGTGGATTAAGAGAGTTTAACTTGAAATAAGGTAAGGAAATGGGTGGAGTTAGTTTAGAAAATCAAACTTGAAATATGTTAATGAAATGGGTTGGAATTCTTGTGGTGAGTTGTTATGACCTTTCTTTCTTTGAATGATCATGAAGATAAATGTTATTGTGTTTGTTCTCTTGAATGTGTTGATTGAGAACTTTGTTGGGTTTATAGAAATATTATGAGTTTTGGAAGTTGAATTGATCTAGGTTTAAGGCATGGTTTCATGGATTAAATGGAGTAGATTGAAGTTACCAAAGTTGGAAATGCCCCTTAGGTTCATAACTTAGAATACCCTTGGTTGGAATTTTGGTATTTTGGGAGATTGTTGTTGTTCTTCTTCTTTGTTTTTACCTTTACGGGCCGAGGGCACGAGTCGTGACCTCGGGCACGAGTCGTGCCATGTAAAGGTCACGAGTCGTCCCTTGGATAAAGGGAAGTCGTGACCGATGTAAGGGGACGCCGGGTTACGAGGGGGTAATTTGGGCACGAGTCGTGCCACAGGGCACAGTCGTGCCACCAGTCGGATTTGTTCACCTCAACTTTAGGGCTATTCAAACCTAATCAAACTCGAACCAAAATGAAATATCTTTTACCTAGATTAAAGTAGGATACTTTGGCTTCACAATGATATTTTAAGTGATCAAAATGGAATAGTGGAAGTACTTTAAATGTGGCTTGGAAAACGTTAGATAACCTAGTTTGGTAACTATACACTGATGATCCCAACTTGGTAGATTCAACGTAGACCTTTCAAGAGGCTATGTATTATGGTATAATGACCTTGTAGGATGGATTGATGCTACTTCCTTGCCTTACATTGAGTTCATATACATTGTTTATATTATGCATAGTGTGTTGATCAATTGTTGCACTATGGTATTTGTTGGACATGAGTATATTTTACCATGTTGTTATATTGTTATCCCGTTTTGTGGATTATCTCAAGTATCTATTATGTGCTTGAGCGTGTTTATGTTCGGGTGGGTATGATGGATTTCAATCAATTATTGATTTGTTCAATAAGTGATTGAAGGTTCGTCATCACTGGTGACCCTTCCCCACTCTGTGGCCACGGAGTGAGCATTATGCTGTTGTATTGACCCCAGGCTTTACGGACTGTTGCGATTGTTGTAAGGAGGGACGATATTATTGTTGGATACTCTAATATAGGTATCCTTTCTTATATGGATCTACGGGGTATGAGTCCTATAAGAGGTGAATGTCTTTGGAGGCAATTCACCGAAGAGTGGAGTTTTACTCCCACGTTGTACGACTTATTGTTCGGACGGGAAAGGTAAAATGAGGTAGCGAAAGGTGTTTACCGTTTTCATAATGTGTTATGTGCTACCATGCTATGTGTTGCACTTTGTTTGACATCTTCTTTGCATATCATAATAGCTCATTGAGATTTATTCTCACCCCTCTCCCTTTCTTGTTTTAGATTCCGAGACAGGTGACCGAACCCGTGAGGCGGGGATTTCATTGTGGACTTTTGCTTTGGGGCTTGACAAGTTAATTATAGGAGTCGGTTGTTAGGAGTATTTATTAAGTATTCTTCTTTTTGTAATTTGTATGGAAAACTCTTTTGTTAAACAAGGTTAATTAAGGTTTCCAATGTAATTGGTTAGATTTCGGTTTATTAAAGTTGTAGTTGGATTTCCTTTAAGTAGGGATATTATCAATTGATTTTTATTTGGAAGTTGAAAAGTGGTTTTCTTTTAAAGGCAAATAAATGTTTAAAAAATTTAGATGGATTTTCTGAGTTTGAGCTCCCTTAGCTCGGGACACGTGTTAGGTCCGGGTTGGGGTGCTCACGGTTAATATCGAGCTTAGTTTAGAGGTCAAGGGTAGATGTCTAAACTAAGGGAATGTGTGGAAATTGACGCCGAGTGTTTAATGCGGGAGTTCGTTCTAATGGCCGGAAGCAAGGATGATCGGCGGAAGGTTCTAGAAAATGAAGGAGATATGGGTATAGGTGGAATTCGAGAATGAAGAGATGATGAAATTATTCGGGATGTTTGTACAGGTATGGAGGCTAGAGGATCGGTTCCGAATCAACTGAGGATGTCGAAGTGATGGATGGGAAAGGTTTGTGAAGATGAATCCGCCGAGTTTTAATGGATATCCGAATCCGTTAAAGGCGAGAAAATTGGTTAGCGAGGAATGAATAGGATTTTCGAGGTTATAGAAAGTCCCAATAAAGAGAGAGTTAGGTATGCCGTTTTCAAACTTGAAGGTCCGGTGATCGAGTGGTGGCGGTGTGAAGGGAAGTTGGGAGGCGGGATCATACGCCCCAGAGACTTGGGATAATTTCACTCAGCCGGTTCGAAGACTATTTCATTTCCATGGTTACAAGGGATAAGAAGGAGATTGAATTCTTAAGACTAAAACAAAGGGAACATGACGGTGAATCGGTATTCGGTCCGGTTTGAGGAATTAGCTAAGTGTTGCCCTCATTTGGTATCGCATGAAGTGAAAAGGGTTCGGAAGTTTGTAACGGGTTTGAGGAGTGAGTTTAGGAAGAAATTATGGATTGATAGTTTCATTGATTATCAGAACGGATCATAGATAGGGCATATAAGGTCGAGAAGGACATTGAGAAAAATAGTGGAAGATCCGGAAGTAAGATTGGAAACAAGCGAAGTGTATAGGACAAGGATCCAAAATCATTAGAGGACAGCCGAGGACCTTAACTTCGGGAAGTGTGAGAGGAGAGTTTGTTGTAGCTTCTTCATCTAGGCCAAAATCCAACAGTATGGGATGAATTGTAAATTTTGCAAGAAGATTGGGCATACCGAAGATCATTGTTGGAGTAAACAAGGTAAGTGTATTAAGTGTGGGGAATTGGGACACTTTAGGAGGAATTGTCCAAAGTTTCTTTAGGGTCGAGTTTCAAGCAGCGGTCAGCCGGGTGGACGTCAAAGAGGTGGTACCAAAAGAGATAGCGAAGGAGAACCGAAAGAGAAGGTCTATGGTCGAGTACATGTTTCGAACCTAGGAGAGATAGTTTCCTCAGAGGTTACTAAAGGTATATTCCACTGTCCTCGAGAATTAGGGGTCATATTTTATGGATCCTGTTGCATATCATTTATGCTTGGCATCACATTTTGCTTATATGTGACATATATTGTGTGAGATGTTGTTTTATTGTTTGAGGATTCTGCTCTTATGAGAGGATACCTCGAACCTCCCTTGATTTACCACGATAGTGATGTGGTCATGACTGAGTATGTATTGCCAGTTGATTTGGTATGATTACCAATGTGTAAAAAAGGAGATATACTTGACCTGGAGGGTTAAGTAGTTGTTATGCATTGGTAGACTATCATAAGAAATGAGTCTTCTTTTCTATACCCAATTTGATTATATTGGTATTTGATATAGATAACCTTTATATGGTATTCTTGTTATATATGCGCGTAAGCCAGAAAAATGTTGGTTAAAAAGTGTAAAAGGTATTTGGTTGGTGTTAGACTTGCATAAGAAGTCTTTCCGGAAAATTTTTGTGCTAGTTGTGAGTAGATGGTAATTGTATTTTCATCAAGGTATCGTATGTGTTTATTCTAAGTATGATAAGCAGAATTTTTAAGCCTTATTTTGATGGCTTTATGGTAATTAGAATTGAGGGTCTCTTGTTAATTAAAGTTCCGAGAGGATCATGAAAATCATTGGAGGATAGGGTTAATAATCCTTGGTGAGAAGTACTTGTATGCAAAGTTTAGCTAGTGTGAGTTGGCTCGAGAAGTTTTCAAAATTTTGGGTTCTATAGTCTTAAACGTGGATGTTACCATGGATCTTGTGAGGATTAAGTCAGTGATCTTTAAGTTGGCAAGTGTTACCTAAGAAATTTAAGGAATTCTTAAGAATTGTAGAGTCGTTGCTTTAGTTGACTCTAAAGGACGTATAAATGGTGTAGGATGTAATAAGGATGAATCATGTGGTTAGTAATGGAGAATAGGTTAGCTTTGAACCCGATCCTTACCTTACCTAGTGGACGTGAGGATCTTGTGAAGTTTTAAGTATGTATTACCGGAAGATCAGGGTGTTGTGTTATACAAAATGGGAAGGTGATAGCGTATGTTAGGGAAGCTAACTTAGGTAAAGCGGAAATTTCTTATCATTTATCGAGAGTGGTTACAATTGTTTGTGTGGTTTAAGTGGAATCTTATCTTTTGAAACTTCCTTAGGGGTTAGTTACCGACCACTAAGAGTTGAAAGATTTAGTTAGTCGAAAGGAAGAGATTTGAAGACTACCCAAATTCTGGAAGAATAGGTTATCTTTGTGTGACAGATTTCCCTTCAACTTGAGAAGTTTAATTAACCTTAACGAGTTTGCGTAAATAGCAGGTATCATTCTAGCTTTGAGATAAAAATCATATGAGGCTTAGTTCAGGGAGATATTATCGATCTCCAATTTATTGGGATGGAATTAGTAAAGTTAGGCCTAAGGTAATTTAGCGCCAAAGTTTGTTAATCCAATTGAAGTTCTAGAAAAGATTCACGATTTGACTTATAGACCGACTTGGATCAACTTATAGAATATTTGAAGTTTTAAATATAATATCGTGATATATTTGGTAACTTAAGTTGTAATACTTTTATTTAATTGTACTTTCTTGAGGTCGTGGAAATTCGGGTAGTAATAGTTGTATGGTATTCTTGGGGTGTTGCGTCGTAAAATCGTATTATTAAGGAAATTAGAAATCTTGGGAAGAATCATAGAAGTGGAGAGACTAATTGGGAAGTGAAGTTCTAGAGTACTCGGGTTGTGAGAATGTATAGTAGAATCTTGCCCTTGAAAAGTCTAATTGAAAATATTAAGTTAGAATGTGTGAAAGGTAACCTTTGCTTTTTGAACCTTAGGGTAGCGACAATCAAATTCGGGACGAATTTTCTTTAAGGGAGTGAGTGTAACGACCCTGACCCTAGGCACTAATTTTAAATACTATATTATATGCTTTTAATAATTATGTTAGCTTTATGTGTTCAATTATGCCTTTAGAATTCTTAAATTAAGATAAATTGGGTGAGAAGTGAAATTGGAACCTCTTGAGAATTTATTGGTTATTAAATAAAGAAACTTGGGAAATAATAAAAATGGAAATTGAATGACGAAATGGTAAGAAAAGGGTAAATTGTGTAGAATAAATAATGAAAATAAAAAGGGGTTTAATTTAAAATTGTGGAAAGCCTTAGTTAGAGGGGGCCATTTCTACTTCCTCCCTAACTTTCCCCCAAAGTGTCCCCCTCTCCTCTTCCCCATACTCCCTCCATCCGCCCCCTTCTTCATCCTCCTCACTCCACTTCTTCCTCCTTCATTCATTCATCCCATATTTTTCCTAGAGAAACTCCATGGAAGCCCCTTCCTCCAAGCTTTGAAGCCAAGCTACTTCTCCTCCAAATTCAAGTCTAAGGGCATTTTTGAAGTGGAATCACCTAGGAGAATTCATCAAGCTAGAAAGATCAACCTTCCCTTTTCAAAACCCTAAGGTGAGTTATTATGACTTTCCCTTCTTTAATGTTCATGAACTATGTTGTTGTGGTTGTTGTTATAATGGTTTTTGAGGATTGGAAACCTTCTTGGAACTTGAGAAAATTGGTTAACGTTAGAGAATGATGTTTTGGTTCATAGTAGTTGATCAAGAGTATAAGAAAATGTGTTTGGGTGGATTAAGAGAGTTTAACTTGAAATAAGGTAAGGAAATGGGTGGAGTTAGTTTAGAAAATCAAACTTGAAATATGTTAATGAAATGGGTTGGAATTCTTGTGGTGAGTTGTTATGACCTTTCTTTCTTTGAATGATCATGAAGATAAATGTTATTGTGTTTGTTCTCTTGAATGTGTTGATTGAGAACTTTGTTGGGTTTATAGAAATATTATGAGTTTTGGAAGTTGAATTGATCTAGGTTTAAGGCATGGTTTCATGGATTAAATGGAGTAGATTGAAGTTACCAAAGTTGGAAATGCCCCTTAGGTTCATAACTTAGAATACCCTTGGTTGGAATTTTGGTATTTTGGGAGATTGTTGTTGTTGTTCTTTGCTTGTTTTTACCTTTACGGGCCGAGGGCACGCAGTCGTGACCTCGGGCACGAGTCGTGCCATGTAAAGGTCACGAGTCGTCCCTTGGATAAAGGGAAGTCGTGACCGCATGGGGACGCCGAGGTTACGAGGGGGTAATTTGGGCACGAGTCGTGCCACAGGGCACGAGTCGTGCCCTGGTCAGATTTGTTCACCTCAACTTTAGGGCTATTCAAACCTAATCAAACTCGAACCAAAATGAAATATCTTTTACCTAGATTAAAGTAGGATACTTTGGCTTCACAATGATATTTTAAGTGATCAAAATGGAATAGTGGAAGTACTTTAAATGTGGCTTGGAAAACGTTAGATAACCTAGTTTGGTAACTATACACTGATGATCCCAACTTGGTAGATTCAACGTAGACCTTTCAAGAGGCTATGTATTATGGTATAATGACCTTGTAGGATGGATTGATGCTACTTCCTTGCCTTACATTGAGTTCATATACATTGTTTATATTATGCATAGTGTGTTGATCAATTGTTGCACTATGGTATTTGTTGGACATGAGTATATTTTACCATGTTGTTATATTGTTATCCCGTTTTGTGGATTATCTCAAGTATCTATTATGTGCTTGAGCGTGTTTATGTTCGGGTGGGTATGATGAATTTCAATCAATTATTGATTTGTTCAATAAGTGATTGAAGGTTCGTCATCTGCGGTGACCCTTCCCCACTCGTGGCCACGGAGTGGGCGTGCTAACTTATTTGTATTGACCCAAAAGGCTTTACGGACTGTTGCGATTGTTGTAAGGAGGGACGATATTATTGTTGGATACTCTAATATAGGTATCCTTTCTTATATGGATCTCTGGGGTATGAGTCCTATAAGAGGTGAATGTGCTGGAGGCAATTCACCGAAGAGTGGAGTTTTACTCCCACGTTGTACGACTTATTGTTCAGACGGGAAAGGTAAAATGAGGTAACGAAAGGTGTTTACCGTTTTCATAATGTGTTATGTGCTACCATGCTATGTGTTGCACTTTGTTTGACATCTTGCTGCATATCATAATAGCTCATTGAGATTTATTCTCACCCCTCTCCCTTTACTGTTTTAGATTCCGAGACAGGTGACCCGAACCCGTGAGGCCGGGGATTTCATTGTGGACTTTTGCTTTGGGGCTTGACAAGTTAAGTATAGGAGTCGGTTGTTAGGAGTATTTATTAAGTATTCTTCTTTTGTAATTTGTATGGAAAACTCTTTTGTTAAACAAGGTTAATTAAGGTTTCCAATGTAATTGGTTAGATTTCGGTTTATTAAAGTTGTAGTTGGATTTCCTTTAAGTAGGGATATTATCAATTGATTTTTATTTGGAAGTTCGAAAAGTGGTTTTCTTTTAAAGGCAAACAAATGTTTAAAAATTTAAATGGATTTTCTTAGTTTGAGCTCCCTTAGCTCGGGACACGTGTTAGGTCCCGGGTTGGGGTGCTCACATTGGTGGTCACCGGAGCGTGTACTTAGTAGTTTAGTTAACAACTGAGAATATACTGATAAGTTAAGTTCTCAGTTGTTTGGTCATCGAAGAGGTCGCCGGAGTTGGTGGTCGCCGAAGTTGATCGTGTTTTTAGTAGTTTAGTTAAAAATTGAGAACTTATTGATTTGTTCTCAGTTGTTTGATTGCTGGAGTTGGTGGTCGCCGGAGTTGATCGTGTTGTTAGTGGAGATAACTGAGAACTTACTGATAAGTTAAGTTCTCAGTTGTTTGGTCGCCAAAGTTGGTGATCCCTGGAGTTAATCATGTTCATAGTAATTTAGTTGACAATTGAGAACTTACTGATAAGTTAAGTTCTCAGTTGTTTGGTCGCCGGAGTTGATCGTGTTCTTAGTAGTTTAGTTGACAATTGAGAACTTACTGATAAGTTAAGTTCTCGGTTGTTTGGTCGCCAGTGTAAAAAAAAAGTCGCCGGAGTTGTTGACATGGAGAAGATGGGGAGGGGTGACTTAAGGTGATGGTGGTTGGAGGGAAAGTAAATTGATAAAGAGGGAGACTTAGTAAAATGATGGGAGGGTGAACTTAGTAAAATGAGAAGGTGAGTGTACTTATCAAGCTAGGGATTATATAGTTAGATGAAATATTCCTTGTTTTATGAGGTAAAATTGATAGGTTTGAGGGATTATATGGTAAATCTCCCTAGTAATTAATAATGATTTGAGTTGGTGTTCTAACCAATTTGGGTTTTGAATTTGATTTTAATTTTAGGGATTTAATTGTCATTTAATAGAATGGTATTTTTGTAATTAAAATGTAGTGGGCGTACTTACTAATTTTGTGGGTGTGTATATTCCTTCCCATCAAACAATGTCTTAACAAACACCCATCCTTTCTCTTACCACTGCTGCTCATAACCCGAGCTGCCTTAATGAGGAATCTTGCAGATGCAAGACACCTTCTAGGTATAACCTTTCCTGACTTTCCCAAATCCCAATACCCAACTACTGCCTGTTTTACCAAAGATTGACATTCCAATGTTGTGGAATTGTGGTCTATCAGAGTAGTATTGTCCCATAATAGTTACCGATGGCGAAAATCAACATCCATGCAATAATCATATGAAAGCATTAAAGAAAGAAACACACGATTTGTTCACCCAATTCACCCTTAAAAGGGACTACATCTGGGGGCACTACCAAGCAAGGATATTCACTATAATCACAAATTTGTCTTGTTACAATAGGGAACATATTTTGCCTCACCAAAATAATTCCACTATATGCCCACACCCTCACACAATCACCCCTAGACATGTTTTTCGGCCATCCAATGAATGACCCTAAGGGCACCCCAAGGTTGCCCCGCCTTTGCCTAGGCTCTCTTGTTGATCTCATAGATTCAATATAGATATCATGTTTCTATTACACAAGCACACACAATATTGGTTATCATTTGGCTTAAATAGATGCCAAAGAACAAACCCTAAACCCTATCAAAAAAGGAAACCCAAAACCAGTCAAATTGGCCCAGTCCACATTTTTTTCACCGAGCACGACCGTGTGTTTTATTTAGCACGACCGTGTCAACAACGCCCAAAATATCACCTTCAGTCACTCCCACCCGAGAATGACATCCGGTTATTGTGCCCGCTACAATCAAGACTTTACCAATGTTAGAAAAAATCTATACAATCGAGCACAAATGAGAAAAGAATTACAATGAATTGAAATATAATATACAACATAAAAATAATAAAGAGAAAATCGTAAATTCATTGTCTTGAGTTTGCTTAAATCCGTGCCATAACCTCCTTGAATCGTCATCTTGAATTTGCTTGAATCCGAGTCGTGTGTGACACACTCTCCTTAAGACTAATTCGCCCCCTCACTACGAGTGCTCGAGGTCTTCAATGGACGTTAGTCACCCAGGATAAAACGGATGAACCGGAACAACTTTTCACTTAAAGTTTTCCGGCGAATTTCCCTATGCTTGGACAAAATCACCATGGATATTTCTCTAGGAGGCCAAAGGAAGAAGATAACAAATTGCAAGAGGGAGGGTGGAAAGATTGATGAAAAAACATTCTAGTTTCTTGTAGTGGGTAACTCTCCTCTAGCTCCACCAAAAGTCCTAGGATTTTATATGAAGGTCCTTTCAATTTGTAACCCCAAGACTCTTGGTATGTATCCAATTAATCCCTTAATAATTTGGATTTATGGAACATCAATATCCAATTAATCCCTTAATAATTTGGATTTATGGAACATCATCAATATCCAATTAATCCCTTAATAATTTGGATTTATGGAACATCAATATTTTGATGAAGTTTCAAAAGTTACACTTTCAACCCACCAACTTTGAGCTATCATATATTTCTTATCCAATACCAAATTGGACATCTAGATATTTCATTTTCATGTTCTCACAACATGGAACATGAACCCACAATAATCTTTGTCAAACGACAAACGATTCATGTAAGGAAAATACACAATTTCCTTCACATATAACAAATTTTTCCAACAATCCCCCACATGAAGGAAATTAATGACGAGTTTGGTGATAGAGTCCGGCAGACGAAAACTTGCATACGATAGGTGTGGGAATGCCTATTGAACCTTCGCTCGTACAAGCATATTTACTCTACTCGCAAGTCGGTAGACGCGATGTCCTTGAACCGTTATGTTTTTTGTGTAGCCGATCATATACTTGACACAAGTAACGTCCTAACATAGTTCAATTCTCATAGCTATGTTCATTCATGGCCCTGTACATTTTGCCTGGTTCTGTGAGAGGGTCTAAGAATTGAGCCTCACACAATTCTCCTCGAAGCGGCCCCACTTCTCTCTCACATAGGTGATTTCTTAAAGATAACCCATATTACCCCGCTCAAATTTTCGACGCGTAAGAATCATTAAAAGCCATAAGCTTATCCTTGTCCTTTCGTGATGTCACTAATAGGAATGGACTTGGGGTTGATTCCCCCACAGTGACGCTACAAGTCTTTTAACAGTTAGGTTGTCCCATTGAATCTAGTTCTTGGGATCTCCAGTCATCTAGATTGGGTTTTCCACTGTGTTTAACTTTTAAGAGGCTTACGTCTCATTCCCCTCATCGAACTTTCAACTAACTCTCTATTTAACCCTTTGGTTAACGAATATGTTTATCATTTGACTTCACATTGTCAAATTAGTTGAGAGTAGTTGTTTAATGGTATTATGTCTTAGACATAAATTTCTACCATTACACACATTGCTATATGTCATGTCAATCATAAATTGACTTTAGCAATATAACATCTTGCTAACACAAGCTTTATCCATAGAATAAGTGTTAACACAAATTCATTCTTGTGATTTTCTATTGATCCTATCAAATTTATCAAGAATATCCGTCTAATGACTTGTTTAACAACGAGTCCATTAGCTTTCCTTGAATTTGAATCAACGGATCAAATTGACTAGAATTTTTCTTAGTTAACATATCGTATTTTGGATTTAATTAACAAAGTGATGTAGTCACTCTTGTTTAAATCCACACAATCAAACCTTTGATGTCATTACCTTTGTACTTGTCTCAAGTCATACAATGACTTTACAAACTAGCACATTTTTTTCTAGGTTCCATTTCTTGAACCGTTTCAACACTTTGATCAACTTCATTCAAAGTATCATATATTCACTTTCATGAATTTGACATCAATACTTGGTTTCCATTTATTTTATTTTCTTTTGATTTTTATATATATTCAAACTTATTGAATCATATATAACAAACCAATATCCACAATTGTTATGAACATAACTCTTGAAACATAATCCACCATTTAGTAACCAAATTCAATTTCCTTGATAATTGGACTTGCTACTTTGCGAAACACCCCCACATTAACAAGTATGTAGGCCTACGTTTCCATAATTCATATGGACATCTCATTGTTTTCTTGGGGAAACCTTTCCATTAGGTAATTATTTTCGAAAGTATACTCACTCCCACATTTTTGGGTTAGTCCCAAAATTAGCAATAATGTTAATTTTCATTATTAACACCATTTGATCATGGTGTACATTGTGGACACTTTGTTTCATTGTTCATGTACAACAAACCCCTCGGGTTGTTCTATGTAAATTTTCTCTTCTAAATCGACATTTAGAAAATTTATTTACATCCATTTGATGTATTTCAAATTCTGCTATGCAGCAATTGCAAATACAACTCCTTATTCTCGCTATGCAGCAATTGCAAATACAACTCTTTATTCTCGTGATGAGAGAATAAATATAAAAGTAATCAAGGTCTTCATTTTTCTTGTAATCCTCAATTACAAGTCTAGCCTTGTACTCATTAATTGTTCCATCGGTCTTCATTTCTTTTTTGAAAATTCACTTATATGCTAGTGATTTACTACTCGGAGGTAAATCCATTAGTTTTCAAGTGTGATTTTCCAAGATGGAATCAATCTTACTTTTAATGGCCTATTTCCACAAAGATCCTTCCAGAGAGCTCAATGTCTTTATAACTTTGTGATTCACTTTCTATCATGGAGGTTAGAAAATCCGGGCCATAGAATTTTCTTGTCCTACCTCATTTGCTATGTTGAGGTCATGCCTCTTCTTTATCATTCCTCATGATAAGTTTCTTTTTCTATAGAATCATGAATCCGTTTAAATGAGTTTGCCTCATCTCTTAATTTATACGGAAACATATTCTTAAATAAAGAAGTGCTTCATGATTCCATTATTGAATCTTGAATTCATACACAAGAATTCTATAATCACAACTATTGTAAGCATACCCAACCATATGCAATCAATAGTATTTAGTGTAACATATACACAAACTACATTTAGTTTTGTTTTATCACTACCTCTTTATTACGTTGATTTTCAACTTTTTCTTTAAAGAGATAAGATTCAACATTTTGCTTTTTAGCAAGCAATGTTAAAGGTAAAAATTTATATTTTACCATCATCTAGTGAATAACATTCACCCCTCAAGCATCAATATGACTTGATTATAGCTTCAAGCCTATATTTGATAAGTCTTGTTTGACCATAAAAAGAGATTCATTCTCATTATTAATCACTTGAATACCCTTTCATTTCATTCATTCCAACATCATGAATTTCATTCTTGATGATATCACAATTGCCACTCAAGACACAAGGTATATGCTTGACTTTTTCAAACAAGTTTGGCTTTTTAAACACATTTGACTTTTCAAATGATTTTGACAATTCAAACAAGTTTGACCCACTTTGTCTTTGTATTAAGCATTTAGGCATGCTTCATCACATTTGCTTTCACCAAAAAAAAATGTTAGACAACTTTTTCTCCAAATTTCTATTATCTTTTTCAACACAAAGACGAATAGCACACACCTCAACATTCATTATGTTTGAGGTGATTTTAAAAATATTTTCAAGTGGGAAGCAATTTCTCAATTATTGTCATCACTTGAGAATTTCACTCAACACCATCCATTCTACATGGTTTTCATGAAATACTATTTCCACTTCTTCCATATGATTTTTTTATTTCATTTATGGAGTCAACTATCAAGGAAGCGGATTACGATGATTTTCAATGCACCCGCATTCTCGATTTTAGAATTATAGTTCAACGACTCCCACAAATGTTTTGCCATTTTCTTGGTACTATACACATTTTATAATGAATCTGACAATTCATTAAGTATATAGTTCCGATAAAGAAAATTCACATGCTTCAACCGCACTCATGGCTTGAACATCCATCACATTTTTACTCAACTTTGTAGGATCTTCCAAAAGAAACCTCTCTAAGTTCAAGGTGGTCAAGTAGAACATATTTTGTTGCCATCACTTAAAGTCAAGGCCAACAAAATTTTCTAACTTCTCACTATGGTGATCCGATATATTTGGAACAACCACATTCCATTAGAGATTTGTCTCTACACAAACCAACCATTGGCTTTAATTTTTAACAATTATAACTTTGTTGTTAAAAATATAACTCTCTAAATTAATTAGAGAATTAACTCCAAGAATAAATTGCTAATTCAATAGGAGAATTAACACAATTTATTTCTTATAACCACTCATATTTATAAATCTCTAAATTCCTTAATGGAATTATAATTGAAGGTTAATTATTCCAAAACTTTAAAGGTCTCATCTTGGAGCACCTCTAAATTAGAGAAAAATCACATTCTCATTTACAAAATACACAATTTCTTTTAGAAGTTTTCATTCTAAATATTTTGTGTTATTTGTCATCATCACCAACAATAAGATTTAACAACTTCATTCAAGAAGTCTTATTGTTTTTATCTTTATGACATTAGTCACATATTCTCCCAATAGGTTTTAACAACTTCTTTCAAGAAGCCCTATGATTTTTGTTCTTGTAACATTTTTCAATGTTCACAACAATGGAATTTAACAACTTCTTTCAAGAAGCTCCATTTTTATTTTTGTGACTTTTATCACTATTGACACTAATAGGATTTAACAACTCCGTTCAAGAAGCCCTATCATCTTTGTCAATAGATTATTGAAAATATGCAACGTTAAAGAAATACATCTTTCAACGTTCATCTTCTCAACTTAGTTCAACGAACTTTTTGTTAACGTTAAAGATTACTTCTTTACCCGTTAATTTTCTCAACTTAGTTCCAACGAACTTTTCACTTATAAAATGCAACGTTAAAGACTAAATCTTTACCCGTTCATTTTCTCAACTTAGTTCCAATGAACTATTCATTTCACAATATGATTCTTGTGAACCATAAGAACGCTAAAGATGACATCTTTAACCGTTCATTTCCTCAATTTAGTTCAAACGAACTTTCAATTTTTTTTTCTCACTATTATTTTCATGAACCATAATAGATCCATCATCTATTGTATAAACACTAGAAGTGGCATCACCACAACTATTTTACACAATCGTTTCAACATCCTCGATGTTCATCCGTTAATTCACTATAAGTTCAAGTAATTAATTTAGCCTTAAAAACTGTTCTGTTCTGGAATTTTTATCTCCATCTTCATATAATAACTTTCCGATCCCACCGTCCAAAATATTCTTCTATGAGTCAGGAACATGCCCACCAAATATGAGCTCGATCCAACGGTTAACGAACCGGAAAATGGAGTTTTTCCACAGATGGTCATAGAAAATCTGTGCTGGAAATTTGCTTCTTTTTCATCAATTTTCCGTCTCTTTTTGCCATCTCTTTACATCTTTTCTCTTGTGATCATTGATCCACCGGATTTTTCAAATCTGTAATTCTTTCTCAAATAGGAGAATTAGTCTTAAGATTGTTAGACAAAATCTATACAATCGAGCACAAATGAGAAAAGAATTACAATGAATTGAAATATAATATACAACATAAAAATAATAAAGAGAAAACCGTAAATTCATTGTCTTGAGTTTGCTTGAATCCGTGCCATAACCTCCTTGAATCGTCATCTTGAATTTGGTTGAATCCGAGTCGTGTGTGACACACTCTCCTTAAGACTAATTCGCCCCCTCACTACGAGTGCTCGAGATCTTCAATGGACGTTAGTCTCCCAGGATAAAACGGATGAACCAGAACAATTTTGCACTTAATGTTTTCCGGCGAATTTCCCTATGCTTGGACAAAATAACCATCGATATTTCTCTAGGAGGCCAAAGGAAGAAGATAACAAATTGCAAGAGGGAGGGTGGAAAGATTGATGAAAAAATATTCTAGTTTCTTGTTGTGGGTAACTCTCCTCTAGCTCCACCAAAAGTCCTAGGATTTTATATGAAGGTCCTTTCAATTTGTAACCCCAAGACTCTTGGTATGTATCCAATTAATCCCTTAATAATTTGGATTTATGGAACATCAATATCCAATTAATCCCTTAATAATTTGGATTTATGGAACATCATCAATATCCAATTAGTCCCTTAATAATTTGGATTTATGGAACATCAATATTTTGATGAAGTTTCAAAAGTTACACTTTCAACCCACCAACTTTGAGCTATCATATCTTTCTTATCCAATACCAAATTGGACATCTAGATATTTCATTTTCATGTTCTCACAACATGGAACATGAACCCACAATAATCGTTGTCAAACGACAAACGATTCATGTAAGGAAAATACACAATTTCCTTCACATATAACAAACTTTTCCAACAATTCCCCACATGAAGGAAATTAATGACGAGTTTAATGATAGAGTCCGGCAGACGAAAACTTGCATACGATAGGTGTGGGAATGCCCATTGAACCTTCGCTCGTACAAGCATATTTACTCTACTCGCAAGTCGGTAGACGCGATGTCCTTGAACCGTTATGCTTTTTGTGTAGCCGATCATATACTTGACACAAGTAATGTCCTAACATAGTTCAATTCTCATAGCTATGTTCATTCATGGCCCTGTACATTTTGCCTGGTTCTGTGAGAGGGTCTAAGAACTGAGCCTCACACAATTCTCCTCGAAGCGGCCCCACTTCTCTCTCACATAGGTGATTTCTTAAAGGTAACCCGTATTACCCCGCTCAAATTTTCGACGCGTAAGAATCATTAAAAGCCATAAGCTTATCCTTGTCCTTTCGTGATGTCACTAATAGGAATGGACTTGGGGTTGATTCCCCCACAGTGACGCTACAAGTCTTTTAACAGTTAGGTTGTCCCATTGAATCTAGTTCTTGGGATCTCTAGTCATCTAGATTGGGTTTTCCACTGTGTTTAACTTTTAAGAGGCTTACGTCTCATTCCCCTCATCGAACTTTCAACTAACTCTCTATTTAACCCTTTGGTTAACGGATCCGTTTATCATTTGACTTCACATTGTCAAATTAGTTGAGAGTAGTTGTTTAATGGTATTATGTCTTAGACATAAATGTCTACCATAACACACATTGCTATATGTCATGTCAATCATAAATTGACTTTAGCAATATAACATCTTGCTAACACAAGCTTTATCCATAGAACAAGTGTTAACACAAATTCATTCTTGTGATTTTCTATTGATCCTATCAAATTTATCAAGAATATCCGTCTAATGACTTGTTTAACAACGAGTCCATTAGCTTTCCTTGAATTTGAATCAACGGATCAAATTGACTAGAATTTTTCTTAGTTAACATATCGTATTTTGGATTTAATTAACAAAGTGATGTAGTCACTCTTGTTTAAATCCACACAATCAAACCTTTGATGTCATTACCTTTGTACTTGTCTCAAGTCATACAATGACTTTACAAACTAGCACATTTTCTTCTAGGTTCCATTTCTTGAACCGTTTCAACACTTTGATCAATTTCATTCAAAGTATCATATATTCACTTCCATGAATTTGACATCAATACTTGGTTTCCATTTATTTTATTTTATTTTGATTTTTATATATATTCAAACTTATTGAATCATATATAACAAACCAATATCCACAATTGTTATGAACATAACTCTTGAAACATAATCCACCATTTAGTAACCAAATTCAATTTTCTTGATAATTGGACTTGCTACTTTGCGAAACACCCCCACATTAACAAGTACGTAGGCCTACGTTTCCATAATTCATATGGACATCTCATTGTTTTATTGGGGAAACCTTTCCAATAGGTAATTATTTTCCAAAGTATACTCACCCCCACATTTTTTGGTTAGTCCCAAAATTAGCAATACTGTCAATTTTCATTATTAACACCATTTGATCATGGTGTATATTGTGGACACTTTGTTTCATTGTTCATGTACAACAAACCCCTCGGGTTGTTCTATGTAAATTTTCTCTTCTAAATCGACATTTAGAAAAGTTATTTACATCCATTTGATGTATTTCAAATTCTGCTATGCAGCAATTGCAAATACAACTCTTTATTCTCGCTATGCAGCAATTGCAAATACAACTCTTTATTCTCGTGATGAGAGAATATGTATAAAAGTAATCAAGGTCTTCATTTTTCTTGTAATCCTCAATTACAAGTCTAGCCTTGTACTCATTAATTGTTCCATCGGTCTTCATTTCCTTTTTGAAAATTCACTTATATGCTAGTGATTTTCTACTCGTAGGTAAATCCATTAGTTTCCAAGTGTAATTTTCCAAGATGAAATCAATCTTACTTTTAATGGCCTATTTTCACAAAGATCCTTCCAAAGAGCTCAATGTCTTTATAACTTTGTGATTCACTTTCTATCATGGAGGTTAGAAAATTCGGGCCATAGAATTTTCTTGTCCTACCACATTTGTTATGTTGAAGTCATGCCTCTTCTTTATCATTCCTCATGATAAGTTTCTTCTTCTATTGAATCATGAATCCGTTTAAATGAGTTTGCCTCATCTCTTAATTTATACGGAAACATATTCTTAAAGAAAGAAGCGCTTCATGATTCCATTATTGAATCTTGAATTCATACACAAGAATTCTATAATCACAACTATTGTAAGCATACCCAACCATATGCAATCAATAGTATTTAGTGTAACATATACACAAACTACATTTAGTTGTGTTTTATCACTACCTCTTTATTAAGTTGATTTTCAACTTTTTCTTTAAAGAGATAAGATTCAACATTTTGCTTTTTAGCAAGCAATGTTAAAGGTAAAAATTTACATTTTACCATCATCTAGTGAATAACATTCACCCCTCAAGCATCAATATGACTTGATTATAGCTTCAAGCCTATATTTGATAAGTCTTGTTTGACCATAAAAAGAGATTCATTCTCATTATTAATCACTTGAATACCCTTTCATTTCATTCATTCCAACATCATGAATTTCATTCTTGATGACATCACAATTGCCACTCAAGACACAAGGTATATGCTTGACTTTTTCAAACAAGTTTGGCTTTTTAAGCACATTTGACTTTTCAAATGATTTTGACAATTCAAACAAGTTTGACCCACTTTGTCTTTGTATTAAACATTTAGGCATGCTTCATCACATTTGCTTTCGCAAAAAAAAATGTTAGACAACTTTTTCTCCAAATTTCTATTCTCTTTTTCAACACAAAGACGAATAGCACACACCTCAACATTCATTATGTTTGAGGTGATTTTAAAAATATTTTCAAGTGGGAAGCAATTTCTCAATTATTGTCATCACTTGAGAATTTCACTCAACACCATCCATTCTACATGGTTTTCATGAAATACTATTTCCACTTCTTCCATATGATTTTTTTATTTCATTTATGGAGTCCACTATCAAGGAAGCGAATTACGATGATTTTCAATGCACCCGCATTCTCGATTTTAGAATTATAGTTCAACGACTCCCACAAATGTTTTGCCATTTTCTTGGTACTATACACATTTTATAATGAATCCGACAATTCATTAAGTATATAGTTTCGATAAAGAAAATTCACATGCTTCAACCGCACTCACGGCTTGAACATCCATCACATTTTCACTCAACTTTGTAGAATCTTCCAAAAGAAACCTCTCTAAGTTCAAGGTGGTCAAGTAGAACATATTTTGTTGCCATCACTTAAAGTCAAGGCCAACAAAATTTTCTAACTTCTCACTATGGTGATCCGATATATTTGGAACAACCACATTCCATTAGAGATTTGTCTCTACACAAACCAACCATTGGCTTTAATTTTTAACAATTATAACTTTGTTGTTAAAAATATAACTCTCTAAATTAATTAGAGAATTAACTCCAAGAATAAATTGCTAATTCAATAGGAGAATTAACACAATTTATTTCTTATAACCACTCATATTTATAAATCTCTAAATTCCTTAATGGAATTATAATTGAAGGTTAATTATTCCAAAACTTTTAAGGTCTCATCTTGGAGCACCTCTAAATTAGAGAAAAATCACATTCTCATTTACAAAATACACAATTTCTTTTAGAAGTTTTCATTCTAAATATTTTGTGTTATTTGTCATCATCACCAACAATAAGATTTAACAACTTCCTTCAAGAAGTCTTATTGTTTTTATCTTTATGACATTAGTCACATATTCTCCCAATAGGTTTTAACAACTTCTTTCAAGAAGCCCTATGGTTTTTGTTCTTGTAACATTTTTCAATGTTCACAACAATGGAATTTAACAACTTCTTTCAAGAAGCTCCATTTTTATTTTTGTGACTTTTATCACTATTGACACTAATAGGATTTAACAACTCCGTTCAAGAAGCCCTATCATCTTTGTCAATAGATTATTAAAAATATGCAACGTTAAAGAAATACATCTTTCAACGTTCATCTTCTCAACTTAGTTCAACGAACTTTTCGTTAACGTTAAAGATTACTTCATTACCCGTTAATTTTCTCAACTTAGTTCCAACGAACTTTTCATTTATAAAATGCAACGTTAAAGACTAAATCTTTACCCGTTCATTTTCTCAACATAGTTCCAATGAACTATTCATTTCACAATATGATTCTTGTGAACCATAAGAACGTTAAAGATGACATCTTTAACCGTTCATTTCCTCAATTTAGTTCAAACGAACTTTCAATTTTTTTTTCTCACTATGATTTCCATGAACCATAAGAGATCCATCATCTATTGTATAAACACTAGAAGTGGCATCACCACAACTATTTTACACAACCGTTTCAACATCCTCGATGTTCATCCGTTAATTCACTATAAGTTCAAGTAATTAATTTAGCCTTAAAAACTGTTCTGTTCTGGAATTTTTATCTCCATATTCACATAATAACTTTCCGAACCCACCGTCCAAAATATTTTTCTATAAGTCAGGAACATGCCCACCAAATTTGAGCTCGATCCAACGGTTAACGAATCGGGGAATGGAGTTTTTCCACAGATAGTCATAGAAAATCTGTGCTGGAAATTTGCTTCTTTTCCATCAATTTTCCGTCTCTTTTTGCCATCTCTTTACATCTTTTCTCTTGTGATCATTGATCCACCGGATTTTTCAAATCTGTAATTCTTTCTCAAATAGGAGAATTAGTCTTAAGATTGTTAGACAAAATCTATACAATCGAGCACAAATGAGAAAAGAATTACAATGAATTGAAATATAATATACAACATAAAAATAATAAAGAGAAAACCGTAAATTCATTGTCTTGAGTTTGCTTGAATCCGTGCCATAACCTCCTTGAATCGTCATCTTGAATTTGCTTGAATCCGAGTCGTGTGTGACACACTCTCCTTAAGACTAATTCGCCCCCTCACTACGAGTGCTCGAGGTCTTCAATGGACGTTAGTCTCCCAGGATAAAACGGATGAACCGGAACAACTTTGCACTTAATGTTTTCCGGTGAATTTCCCTATGCTTGGACAAAATCACCATGAATATTTCTCTAGGAGGCCAAAGAAAGAAGATAACAAATTGCAAGAGGGAGGGTGAAAAGATTGATGAAAAAACATTCTAGTTTCTTGTTGTGGGTAACTCTCCTCTAGCTCCACCAAAAGTCCTAGGATTTTATATGAAGGTCCTTTCAATTTGTAACCCCAAGACTCTTGGTATGTATCCAATTAATCCCTTAATAATTTGGATTTATGGAACATCAATATCCAATTAATCTCTTAATAATTTGGATTTATGGAACATCATCAATATCCAATTAATCCCTTAATAATTTGGATTTATGGAACATCAATATTTTGATGAAGTTTCAAAAGTTACACTTTCAACCCACCAACTTTGAGCTATCATATCTTTCTTATCCAATACCAAATTGGACATCTAGATATTTCATTTTCATGTTCTCACAACATGGAACATGAACCCACAATAATCTTTGTCAAACGACAAACGATTCATGTAAGGATAATACACAATTTCCTTCACATATAACAAATTTTTCCAACAACCAATTCTAATCAGATGAGTTGAAGTTGAGCGTCAGTCTTCAACATAACTGTCGGTTCATCCATGCTTCGAGTCTTCACTTCCAGTGATCCTCCCTACAAATCCCCGCTCATCTGCTCTTTCCATCCACAAAGACCGGTGATCTCATGCTAGACATGTTCTTGGTTCCTCCGTGTTCCACTAATATCTCATCACACACTATTATGGACCCACTCCCATGTTGGTGCTTGTTGAAATCACGCTAGCTAGTCGCGAACCATCAACTCATTCCCAACATACCTTTTCATGAGATTTCTCCCACTCGGCGCTTTTAGCCTTCGTCGTCCTCCACTGGAAATCCCTTATTTTCCACAAGCAGAACCTGTTATATGTGGTGTACAACGTCTTACCCCAAGCTGCTTAGTCAACTCCTCTGGCAATCCTCCATGTCACGCAGCTAAAGACGACCACCAATCTTTGTCATTCCACTGTGCATGAAGTTCAAGTCTCTATTCCACCTCTCGAATGTCCCTCCCGCATGTCACAATAATATCTCATCTCGCCCTCGCTCTTTGCACGAAATTTGCTCGCACGAGTTACGCACGAAAATGCGCATTGTACCTAAATTTGTACCGTACCGCACCAAAATCTATACCGCTGTACCAAATCTGCACCAAATTTTGCCCCGCACAAAATCTGCACAGTACCGTACCGTACCAGAATGCACCGCACCGTACTTCAACACACATATTGCACGTGCCCAAAATTCGCCAAGCTCAGAAACTAATCTGTTCTCTTTTCCAACTTCCATAATTCCAGATCCGTTGCCCAAATCCGATTCCATCGAATTTCCATGTCGAGCCATATCTGCCCATCGTCGTTGCTCCCACGGTTCTTAATAACACCAATTCGCCTAGATCCATACAAAATCCTAATCTTGTCCGGATTTTGCAATCCTACGCCTGTTTGGATTCTGCAATCTTTGATCCCGGATCCATTGTCCTTCCATGATTCTAAATCTGCAACCCTGATCTGAATCCCTGCAGTCCCAAATCCATCTGGATCTATGAAACCTTGATCCTATTTGGTCTTAGTAACATAACCCATCTGAATCTCTGCATCCGCCAATTCCGATCCCTGTTCCTGCAGTCTACATCTAATCAATTCGGACAACCCTGCTCTGATACCAGTTGTTGTGGAATTGTGGCCTATTAGAGTGGTATTGTCCCATACCAGCTATCGATGACGAGAATCAACATCCATGAAATAATCATATGAAAGCATTAAAGAAAGAAACACACGATTTGTTCACCCTTAAAAGAAACTACATCTGGGGACACTACCAAGTCAGGATATTCACTATAATCACAAATTTGTCGTGTTACAATAGAGAACATATTTTGCCTCACCAAAATAATTCCACTTTATGCCCACACCCTCGCACAATCACCCCAAAACATGCTTTACGGTCATCCAAGGAATGCTCATAAGGGCACCCCAATACCGTCCCACCTTGCCCTAGGCTCATTTGTTGATCTCACAGATTATATTAGATATCCTGTTTCTATTACAAAAGCACACACAATATTGGCTATCACTTGTCTTAAATAGATGACAAAGAACAAACCCTAAACCCTATCAAAGAAAAGAAGGAAACCCGAAACCAGTCAAATTGGCCCAGCCCACAATTTTTCTCGTCGAACATGACCGTGCATTTTATTTAGCACGACCGTGTCAACAATGCCCAAAAAATCACCTTCAGTGACACGACCGTGTCAGATGAGTGATACGACCGCAGCCTATTTTCAGCCCTTTCTTCCTTTTCCTCTTAATTTTCCCAAGTTTGTTTCTATCCTAACATCCAGACTTCCAGATATCCCAAGTTTGCCTGACTTGAACGTGCCAAAATTGCCAGACTTCCAAGGCCTTCCTCGCCCACAATATTCCCCATCTTACCCTCTCTTACCCCAACTGAAATACCTAAAACTTGTTAAGTTGGTTTTCATGCCAAGATATTTTTCATGTTCATGTCACAGTTAGTTATTCCAAGGAGGTCTTTTGGCGAATGTAGGACATGCACCAGATATATTGCTACATGGATACTGTCTCTATGATGCCCAAACTCGAGTACGAATGCCTGACACAGGTACGGCATCCCAATGTTTGATCCTCCAAAATCATAAGAATTTTCACTAAATTTAGTGTAAAATAGCCCCACCCACACCCATGTCCTGTGGACACGGGTACTTTGTCAAAAAAGCAGGTTCCGGGCATCACAATACTTTCTTACTCCCTCTTTCTCAAAATGATCTTCTCACTCTTTTTGTCGTTACTACGAATGAACTTTGAGCAATAATTTAAGGTTGATTTAATTATACTAATGAAAATCTATAACTTGTTTTTGATAGTATTATTGATGGTATATCAATTATGAGTTTTAGATTTTCATTAGTATAATTATATCAACATATAATCATTGCTCGAAGTTCATTCGTAACGTCAAAAAAAAAAAGTAGGAAGATCAATTTAGGACGGAGGGAGTATGCTTGAGTGTGTTACTTCCTGAAATATTTGTGTGTGAGGATTCAGCATTAGTCTAATACTCCCTCCATCCTAAAATGATAGCCCCTTCTCTATTTTTTGCTTGCCTCAAAGAGAAAGTCTCATCACTTAAAATTGAGGTGATGAAATTATTGAATTTCCAAAATTAACCTCAATTACATCAACCAGTGGGATTAAGATTCCCCAAATCTGAAACTCTAGTCCTGAACTTTATAGTGGTTTGGTTGTTAACCAGCAACAGACAAGTTCATCATTCATCCCTAATTGAATAACTAATCTCTAAACTCTGCTTATATTGAAGGTAAAAAGAGCTGACAAGTGCTGGAGGTCAGTGATCAGGCTTCACAAAGTCTGAGGAGTCAAGCTTAATTCTTTCTTACGGTCTTTCAGAGCCGAAAAATAGATGTTGCAGGCTAAGCGGAGGGGGGGAGTGTGCCTTGAAGGAATGAAGAGAACATTGTGAGAGCCCGCTCTGGCTGGTAGCTTGGAACAGTATGTCCAGCTCCCCTCACCGTTGTTAATACTAATCCTTTGTATTCTACCACATATCCTCCAACCTGCAGGCAGTAACAAGATTCATGAAATATTGTTAAAACAAAAAAAAAAAACTTTATGAGGGCATGCGTGTTTTCATTTGTGGACCAACGTAAAAAATAATCTGTCTGCTGCAATATTACTCGATCTAGTTTTTTCTTTTCTTTTTCTTAATTTCATTTTAACCATCCTTCGATACTTTATTTTTTGCACAAAAACCATTGTACTTTAGGAATACCCTCATCCCGACCCAAAATTGCGGACTAGGATTAGACACAAATTTGGGGTTGGGACGAGAGGTTTCCCAAAGTATAGTTGTTCTTGTTCAAAATAAATAGTATGATTATTAAAGTGGAAGTCATCTGTATGTAGGATGGTTGATTGAGTACCTGTTTATTGGAATACCACGGGCGCCAAGCTGTCTCTATCGGGAGCTTAAGGGCGTTGATTGAGTACCTGGAAGCTGTAATAGGCACAACAGCATCTATGTCCCCACTACAAAATTAGATTAATCATGTTAATTGTATATGATGCAGTTCATCATGGTGTTCCAGCAACAGAGAGCCAGGCGGCCGCCCCAATATACTCCAGGCGCTCGCCCCAACTGGTACCAGCGCAGCATCAACTCTCGGCCTTCCAGGCGGCCGCATCACTCAAGCCAGGCGCTCGCCTCACCAGTGGCCGATGGAGCAGCTAGCCACTGTCGCCCAGGCTTCAGCCCAGCCGGGTGCCCGCCTCACGGTTGAATATCAATCTTTCCTTATTCTGTTCCGTTTCTATTGCTGATGTTTTGGTTTATGTTAATTGGGGTTATTTTGGTACTTTCTTGGGCAATTTGTTTTAGGGTTTGGAGAAGTATTTAAACTCATTTATAACTTTGTTGAAGGCAGTTTTTGATGATTAAGAATTAATAAGAAAAGCTAGCAGCTTTCTTTCGAATCTTGTTTTCATTCTAAGTTCGATCATAAATCTCTAGCCTCATAAAGGCATCAGTATACATATTCACTGCTCATGGATATTTGTTCTCTTTTAGCACATTCATGAAGTTCTTAAACTGTAAACATAAAATATCGAAAATAATTAATAAATACTTGCCTGTAAACCCATAGTCTCTGACCATTTGCAATGAGATATTCAATAATGGGCAGGATGGTAGAAGGGCTATCAGTCCAATTAAAGTACCTGCAGTAATTCCAGTTCGTAGGTTTTGCATGGAAAGCTGTTTGAACCTCGGTTTTATTTAGATACGACACTAGGATTGATTCCCAGCAGGGATCAAAGGATTCAACCTGATCAAATGAGATAAACAAAATCAGGCTAATAAAAATGTACTGTATTAATAAACTTCAAACGAGGAGAAATTTAAATCATCTAAGGAAATGTGAGCTGAGGAAGAGCCGAGAGCGTTAATAGAACGTCATCTAGAAACTATCCCAGGAATATTTTTTGTTACACTTACGGATCCAGGAGTGGAGCCATTTTTAGCTTGAGGGTCTAAGCAAATTGGAGCATAGATGTTGTATCCATCAATGTCACCGTGCTCATCAGAAAAATTCTGAGCGAAGTAACGTCGCACTTTTCATTAGAAGAATCACTCGAAAAATTACACAGTACTTAAGTAGCCCATCATGAGTCTCGTCTGAGATCATGGCGTGGGTCCAGAAATAATCTATAAACCCGTATGTTGTTGTTAATTCATCAATAACAGCATTCCCAATCTGCAGAAAACATATGCATGAGAGAGAGGGAGGGAGGGAGGGAGGGAGGGAGGGAGGGAGGGAGGAAGAGAGAGAGAGAGAGAGAGAGAGAGAGAGAGAGAGAGAGAGAGAGAGAGAGGAATAAATTATAATGAAACGTACCGCAATCCCTTTCAGATTAATGATGGTTTGGTTCGACATCTTGTTATTCTGTAGAATAGTGTATGCTAATTGAGGCACGTAATGGCCAGCGTAGCTTTCACCAGTTATGTAAAAATCACGGTTTATGTACTGTGGAAACCTCTCGAGCCAATTGACTAGAAAGGTATATGCATCATCAGCAGTGTTCTTGTCACCGGTGGTGTTATAAACTGCAGTCACATTTGCATAGGAAAAGCCAACTCCAGCAGGGGACTCCAAGAAGATCACGTTTGCAACTGCAGGCCAATATCAATAATCTGTTATCTGCATGATGATATATAGTCTACAAGGATATGTAAAGAAAATAAGATGCTGATAATAATGCTTTTGATCAATCTTCACCATTATTCCATGCATACTTATTTCGAAATAGTGTATTTCCATCACTATTGACTCTGAATGGTCCTAATTCAGCCAAGCCTCCAATTAAAGACGAACATCCTGGTCCTGTTTATCAATGATGATTATTATACATGGAATAGTCAATTTTTGCATTATCACATAATAAGTAATTACAGCAGCAACAAAAAAAAAAAAAAAAAAAAAAAAAAAAAAAACTTGAAGTTTTGTTCTTGAAAAAAAATGATTGAGAAAGGGGCAGTTTAAAAAAGGGTATTGCACTGAAAGATAGATGAGTAATAGTACCTCCATTTAGCCACAGAACCAAAGGGTTGGTGGATGAATTCTGTGGAGACTCAACAAAGTAATAGAACACATCTTTTTCTGTCTTTGGATCAATGTTAATATCCCTGAATACTGATCAAAATCAACCCCTTCAGGTTGGCCAGGCAGTGCTAGGATCTTATCAAGTTGCGCCAACCCATCTTGGGGTCCAACGTACACAGGCAAGTACTCTTCAGTGTCATCTATTTCTACCCAAATGTCTGAAACTGGATGGCTCTCTTGATATTTTGGATTTGAGCATCGTAAAAACCCTGTCCGCCTGATGATCTGCATAACTCAATGTACACAAGGCCAATAAACAGAAAGAGAGTAAAACTTTTATCATCTTGTTAATTACAGTATATTCTAGCTAAGCTAACCTTGCCACTTATTGCTGTAAAATTGTAAATATATACTCCAGCCCAAAGATCTGCCGTTCTTTTGGTCTTTGCTTCTGTCCAGTGGTAATTTGGGGTTTTATGAGAAGCGGATCTCGGTCTCTGCTGGAATTGACTATGCAAATACAATCGTAAGATTGCTTTGGCAATCGATTCCAATCCATTGAATCGAATTGAAAGGGTTAAATTAGTTTTACGAAATTCATTTTTGTTCTTTCAATTCCAAATCCAGTTCGGAATTGAGATCGCCAAACATACCCTCTCAGTATGCTTAGCGAACAAAATTAAGCAGAAAAGGGAAAAGATAAATTATATCACGAATTACATATGCTTTGTCATCTTTAGCAGTATTCATACTTCTCCTGCAGGCCAAGAGATTATTTAAGATCTTCCATTAGAAGCTCGGGCTATTTCAGCTAGAAATGATAACATGTAACAAAAGTATGAGATTTTTTTTCCAAAATATTGCTTTTTAAAAATTTATTTACCGAAATAACATTGATGAGTATGTACCAAACTAGCACTTTCAAGTTGGATTCCGGTATTACCAATTCCAAAATAATGTAATCCGGCATTGGTAATTTCGGAATTGTTTTTTTTTTTTTTACAAAACTGAATTAACAAAATAATATTTTCTGAAAATTAAATTCCGGAATTACCAATTCCAGAATTCATTTAAAAAAAAAAAACTGGAAAACTTGGATTTCGAAAAGTTGAATTCCGGAATTGGTCCGGAATTGGTAATTCCGGAATTCAAATGGGTTTGACTTTTGGTGAATTTGTGTTTGGTTTGACTATGCACAAGTGGGCCGAGTGTGAGGACCCCGACCCGGAACCTACACGTGTCCCGAGCTGGAGCGTCCTCAAACTAACCCAAATTGCCTAAACTTTTAAAACTTTTATTTAACTTTCAAACATAAACATAACCATTTTAAAAATAACTCCACTCCTTTCCACATTGGAGGAAGAGTTGACCAACCTTGAAAGTAGTAAACGATTTTTGTTACAAAAAGATGTCGAATATAAAATAGAATTAGAGTTTATGAATACAATCCTTTAAAAGAATTATGCCAACATACACTTTCTACACCAACCTATACATAACCCGACAATTCTCAAAATACCACTTCTAAACTCCTTTCCGCCCCTTACTTGGCCTGGCCCAATTGCCTCGGGATCTAAAACATTAAAGGGAGAGGGGTGAGAATAAATCTCGGCAAGCTATTATGAATGCAACAATATGCCAAATAAGGTGCAACACATAACAAGTCGCATATAACACATTGGAAAAGCTGTAAACACCTTACATTACCTTGGTTTACCTTTTCCCGTCTGAACAATAGTCGTACAACATTGGGTATAATAATACTCCAATCTTACGGATGCCGAAGCGTTAAGCAATACTCACATCTTATAAGACCCCTTTTCAAAGGGAACCAAATAAGATAGTAGCAACTCGTAAGGCTTTTTGGCTCACTACGTATGCTATAACCTACACCTAGATTATTTCCTCAAGATTTCCAACCCATTCACCAACACATTTCAAGTTTAACTCTCTAAAATCAACTCCCACATTTCTTACATTCTAAATCCACTTCCAAGAACAAGGGTATCAATCCATATCATTTATCAATTTTTCCAACTTCAAGATGGTTCCAAAGCATTTAAACAACTATCCACATAACAAGAATCACAATAAAGAATTCATGAGCATTTAATGAAGGGAAGGGTCATAATAACTCACCTTAGAAATTAAGAGGTGGATTAAGGATTTTCTTGGCTTGATCATCTCTCCTAGATACACCCATCACAAAAGTACTCTTGGATTGAAAAATGAAGAAGAAATGACTTTGCTAGGAATTTAAGAAGATGAGGCTTCAAGATTATGCTTCCATGGATTTCTTGGGAGAAGTAAGAAGAAATGAGGGAGAAAGAGTGAGGAGTGAAAGCGTGAGCTTTTTTAAGGGAACTACTTGTTTCCTTATTTAATTCGACTTCTATTATGGTAAGAAGATTTTGGAACTTTCATGGAGATTTATAAGTATATTACTTTGACTAGGAATTGTAAATATAGTAAATATCTTTTATTTATGTACATAGTTTTATATTAGGACTAACCTACTAATATTTTATTTCCTTGTGAGTGTGTTTATGTTTTCATATAGGAAAAGGATTCTCACAAAGGAAGAGGTCGATTTGCATGAAGATCTTCTCAATGGTGCAATATACATACACGACATTCAGCACAAAGAGAAGCTCCGGTTTTAGAGAGAAAAACACACATACTTCATAGCATACGACTTTGTTGATTTTAGGTTGTGAGCTTACATCCGTAACTCACATCTAGGTTTTCATAAAGTTCTCTTGTTTTACTTCGATTGAATAAGTCCTACTGGGAAAGGGAGCTGCTCATATCGTAGAAGGTGATTAGAACTTGTTTAGTATTTTCATATTTTAGTTTTTCACTTATTTGTTTTTGTAAGAAACAAAAGTTTTTATAGTGAAAGGTTTTGGGCGTAAGCCTAGTTTGCCGATCACACGTATCAAGCAAGCGTATATAACTCTTGAGTTATTGCATTTAATTTGCTTTTATTTATTTTATTCCGCCGCATTATTCGTGGATGTGTGGACAAACAGGAGACACATCTCGTACTCACATCCTTTGCCTATTGCGTGATCCAAGTTTCCTAGCTACACGAAACTTTCAATTGGTATCGAGCCAACTCTCGAAATATTACCGAGTGTTGATCCGCAAAGTGTAGTCACTATGGAATGCCAAAATCACCAAAATAGGCCTCCCGTCTTGGATGGCACAAATTATTCTCTTTGGAAGTCTAAGATGCGAAATTACATCAAAAGTATTGATGAAAGAGCTTGGATGTGCATTCTTGTTGCATGGCAACCTCCTACCGTGGAGAAAAAGCCATCTTCCGGTGTTGGTGAGTCCTTCTTTGAAAGAAAACCCGAAGAACAATGGACTCTTGATGAAATACAAGCCGCAAATTACAATTCAAAAGCCATGGGTGCTATTTCCACCATGTTTCGGGAATATGTACAAGCTCATAACAAATGAGAGTATAGCCAAAACCGCTTGGGATATTTTGCAAACTCAATGTGAGGGAGCACCAAGTGTGAAGGCTACTGTGCTTAGAATTTTAATGGATAAGTTTTGAGTTACTTCGAATGGAAGAAACCGAGGATATTGTGTCATATGCCGCTAAGATTCATGAGATTTCAAATGAATGCACAAGTCTAGGAGAATCTATCTCCAATGCAAGATTACCTGTGAGTAAAATTCTAAGGACCTCGCTCTCGCAGAGGTTTAATAACATTAAAGTAGCCGTGGATTGGAAGAAACAAAGGGACACAAACACTCGTAGGCTCTTGGACACCATCATAGGAATCTTGGACCGCTGTTTGAGCTTAACCTCGAGGCTCGAAGAAAACAAAAACACACAGCCTTGCCCCTTAAAAGTTGTCCTTCGCCGTCTTCTACCTAAAAGTAGCTTGTCAGGAATTATCCTCTCGAAATTGACAAGCTCTAATCTTGAAGATGAGGATGTAGCTTTTATTTCAAAGGAAATCTTCAGTTCTATACTGAAAAATAGAAGGATAAGCAAATTCCCCAATAGACCTACTCTCCAAAGATCGCCTTAAAAAGCTACAAAACTCCTAGACACTCGATTAACTCGGATTCAAGAAACCAAGTTTTGAAAATAAATCATCCGAATCCGTCCAATGTAGTAAGCATGTCGTGGAAGTTTGGTCATTATGTGCCAATGAGTGTGCTAACACACTTTAAAAAGAAGGGAATGGAGCTTAACTCCAAGCTACCCTTAGTGCTTACAAAGTGGAGGATGAGGTTAAGGATAGAAGTTCAAGCATTATGCCTCAGTTTTAAATTGCCATTCTCGTGTTTAATGCCTTTTCTCTGCAGTATATAGAAGAATATACTCCTAAAAATCCCTTCGATGTGGGGCTCGGGCGTGTGTAATAACATCCGGTGTCAAGATTCCCGAACTCGGTGCTCGAACCTGTTTTTCCGTAAAAGGAGATTCAGTATGATTGAAGATGAAGAAAGAGACATTCCCAGCGAGGAACTCTTCACACATACAAGCAGAGCCGCATACAGATTGGATGAAAAGATTGGACAAAATTGAGGTACTCAAGTTAAGGTAAAACAAATCTCTTTCTGATAAATTGGTCGCTTGTGAAGATGAAAAAGTCAGTACTTTCAAAAGAAAATGATGCTCAAAAAGATACCATCATGCAAAGACATTCTGAAGTCCTTTGTGCACCAAAAGAGAAGTTGACTCTTGAAAAATTCAATGAATGAATGTGAAAAAGCCGATAATACTTTTACTTTCAAGTTAAACAAAAGTAAAAATGAAAATGGAAGAAGCTTTTTTCTATGGGTCAACGTGACAAAATTGGTATAGGTTTTGAAAATAATTTTGTAAAGGAGTGGATGCGAGGCTTCTACCTTCTAAAAGTATGAAAACAAGCTTTTTAAAGAAAAAAGTCATTCTCGAGTGAGGAAGAAAGACTAAGGAAGAGGCATTACATTTGCCATTATCCGCTCAGCTCCCGGTCACATTAGACCCTTCCTTACAAACTCAAGGCCGATAAAAATCCGGGTAATTTCAAATAAATGCGATAAAGTAGAAGACGTATGCACATCCTAACACACATCCAAACTAATCTCGAGACCTCTCGCAGTAACCCAAAAAGAAAACTCGTTAAATTGCAAATGGGTGCCCAAACCAATTACCACCTCGCAATGTTGTTTACTTTCCTTCCTCAAGAGTACGCCTCTCCGGGTCTCTTGGTATTTTGATAGTGGGTGCTCTAGGCACACGACCGGAAACCAAGTAGTCCTTCTTGACTATGAAGTAATAAACTGGAGGGAAAGTAAATTTTGGTGGAGTGTGCTCAAGGAAAGATTGTTTGGGAAAGGAACCCTCGGATGTTAAGGGTCTCCCAAAATTGCACAACGCTGTGTACCATGTCACGCGGAAGTGCTTGAAAGCCAACCTAATAAAGCATCACCAACCGTGGCTTATGATGACCTATTTGTGAAGTTTAATAAGCACTTCAGGTGTGAAGTTGTTTGATAAGGAGTTAATAAATGTGTGTTTACTGGTCCTAGATCTCTGCCGACAATTGTTACCAATTTGGTGACAATCTTTCTTGCCTAAGCTCAAAAGCTAATGATGTCAAT